>OX463856.1:21828647-22142273 GCA_949825065.1 Odontocerum albicorne
ATATATATATATATATATATATATATATATATATATATATATATATATATATATATATATATATATATATATATATATATATATATATATATTATATATATATATATATATATATTATTATATATATATATATATATATATATTATATATATATATATATATATATATATATATATATATATATATATATATATATAACTGCCGTGTGTGGCTTTTTCGGTTAGTTCTCTTACGATTCTTTTTAAATGAATATCGGAACATGACGAAATACTAGTAGTTAACAAAAAAAAATATCATAACTTTTATTTAGTAATAAAAATTCCGCAGAGCCTTACCCTTAAGTTTCTCATTACTCTCTTCTGGTCATTTCTAATGGTGTTGTCTCGACTTCGTATTGAATTGCATTTATTAAGTCTATAAAACAGTTTTTAACTTGTATCCAAAAAAATTAATATACTTCTCGGTACCTAGCTTTGCAGGCAAACTGTTACTCTGAATAGGCCCTTCAACCGTTTTTAGCTCCCAGCCATATTACCTTGTTTAGCTCCAAACGCAGCAAGCACAATTCTCGGCAGATGAAACACAAAGCTCCGATGGTAAGGAGGTTAATCTTCCAAGACGATCGGTACATCTAATCTGCTGCAGTCTTTCGTTAAGCATAGTTATATGTAGCGCTTTTTGTATTGCTCGAATTTTCCCCATAATTTGACATATATAGTACATTAAAATTATTGATGTTTCTTTACCACACATCCTTATATCGTAATGAATGTCTATCGTAGAATGTTTTAACTTTGCTTATTTCACCGTTCAGTATATGTGCTCATTGGTAACCGACTGTTAATCCCTACAATGTCCAAACCAGCACTATATTTTTTCTTTAAAAAGCACTACAGCTGTTGACATATAAAGTCCAAATACATAGCCAAGTGATATTTTAAAACTCTTATAAAAGTACAATTATTCAGCATAATTTTCTGGCAGATAAAAACCCATCAAAAATAATTTAGTTTTATATTATATGGCAATCATTCCGCCAGATTATACAGTATACAATGAAAGTGTAATGAAATACAAATATAGATGCTGATGACGATTAAATACCTTATCGTAATAATATTATGAAAACATATTAAACCAAAATTATGTTTTCATATTTTAAAGAATTTCTATATTATCGTTGTCAACCGTGAATTATTTAACATAATATAACGACGTCTTTGTTTCCATTAGATAACATTTAGGCATCATGAGTACCAGTCCCATCCGAGGGGGGCCGAGCACCGACCCCTGTGGGGTGCCGCTTTGCGACGCGACGGCTACTGAGGTGGTCCAGTGGCTTAGAAATGTTATGTTTTAATGTCAGCACACATTAGTATCCCGCTATGTTATAATTACTATTATTTTATAGGGCTTTGAAAAATATAAATATATGTCTATCAAGATTTTCATATTTTGGTTCCATAGCGTCGGAAAAAAACATTTATGAAATTCTCTCTTGCCATTGAGATAACAAAATCAAGGGTTTTTTGTTTATCAAATAACATCTCTCAAAAAGTATCAGCGTAAGTATTTATAGAAATCATTGCCACTGGTAATAAGCTCGTCAGATATAAAAACGAGTTCTTCTTTTGTTTGATACGTTTTAGCCTATCCAAAATGATGATTCGAACATATTAAAGAGCTTGGATGGAAAACAATATCGTCATCGGTCCAAGTAATCAAGTCTTTGAACTTACAACTATTGGAGTAGATAAGGAACTCGCGCTTCATCATTGCACGTGATGGCAATATTATCGCATGAGGAAAGGCAACAACACTCGCGTGCGTACTCGTAGCGTACGAGTATTATAACCAGATGATTGTTTAACTAGACTGGGATATTTTTTTTGGTTTCCATCGGGCATCGAACCCGAAACATTCGCATGAAAGTCAAACGTCTTACCAATTAGACTTTGAATGAAGAGTAAACCAATAAATAAAGAAAAAAATATAGTTTTTTCAAACATTAAATTCTTATATTACTCCGTCGTTGTATACATATAGCCTACCAGGTTTATTATGGTCCTTCCTTTTAAACCAATCAGAAAGATATTACAGAAGCCTTAAATGAAAACTAGATTTGGACCCCATTAAAAATGTCTACTATAGAGAATTGAAGCCACAACTAATACCCAGAAGTGCCCATGTTACACTACATAAAATAAATATTCTATATAACTAATAATGGAGTCCACCCGGCTCCTGATGATGTTCCACGCATTCTCAGTTGATTCCACACCAATTTACAGATACATATCAGAGTTGATTGTCAATAACAAATAAAGATTTATCTACTCCATGGACTCCGCTTTTCTGATGTCATCCGACCTTCTTGCGAGGGTCTTCCAGCATTTAATTAAAATAAGCAACATAGTTATTATATGTACCAGATTATAATCTTTCTAGTTTTTGACACCAATGCACATCGTTGTCTTCAGCGTTCTCCATTCCAGTGTAAGAGCATTTGTTGCATTGGTTAATTATACACACTAGCTAGCATTAATTTACTTTAATTAAAATCATCTTATATTTATATTGGGGTAGGCAGAAAGAACAAATCTACACTTCATTATATCTTGGCATACATTTTTCGCTTCTGCCAAATTCATACACTTCATCATGCACTCCCTTTAATTAAGAAACTCACTTTTCCCGATCTCCTTTATGACCTCCGTGGCCTAGTTGGTAAGGCACTTACTTGACTTCTAAACGAGAATTTTGTGTTCGATTCCTAATGGTACCCCAAAAATATATATGAGGTCGGGTTGATGTTGCCAATACGTACGATAATGCACCTCGAGGCCTACTACAGTCGATTTAAACCTAACGCCTCGATTAATTGACCATGACAATATTGTATCTCGCTTACGCTCTTCAATATGTTCAAAGTGTACAATATGAGTACAAAATCTTCCTTCTTTCAGAATTTGGATCAATTTGGTCATGCCAAATTTTTTCGGTCTCCTCAAACTTCCTCTACTTGATGTAGCATTATTATTTTAGGAATCACCAATATACTATATTATCGCAAGATATTATTATAACAACAGTGATTGATAACCAGTTTTATCGTAAATACTCACATATGTTAATGAAAATATTCAATAGATGGCTATTTTTTTTAGATACATACATCGATTTTCCTCGAACCGATTAGATAAATGTAGATTTCGATCATAATATATAACACGCGTAACCAATAACGTAACACCTCTCCATTATTTAATTCTCTTCACTTGGAAACTCGAATGAACAAATTGTTTTGCTTGGCATCGCTAGATGCCACTCTACAAAAAAAGTCGAACTGAGATAAACTGCTGAGTTGAGTTCTCGATGCGATATTTCTTTCTATTTTAATAATCAATAAATATAACGACCTTCGTGGGCTAGTTGTCAAGACGCCTGCATTGCAACATGGGAGCTGTTAGTTCGATTACAATTTAAATCCAGATTATTTAAAAAAAAAAGGATTTAGTCTCGTTTTCACTTCAGGCTTCCGAATCATCTTCCTGGTTTGTTGGAAAAGATTGCTACGTGAATATCGTACCAGACTCTAATGACTTAAAATAAGATGGCGAAGAAATCTCTACGTTCTGTTAACTCGCTTTGGACTATTGAACAATTCAAGCTGTCCTCTGTACATACGTGAAAAATTCAATTTTTTTTCAGAACATGGACCGTGTCTCAGATCTGTTAAGAGCAGAATCGTTTGTATAGGTACCATAACATCACTAATCACCTTTTCCGCTTCACTCGGCTTAACCTAGGAACGATCTTCCAGGTTCAATCAGATTGCCGTATCCTAATCGATATTAAAGACTATTCTAAAGAACCATTATTTATCTCTAAATATTCCTCTTCTTTAACTCCAATACGATTAAGATACAATTCCCATCCTAAACCCTCGTTTTTTTCGTTCAGTTTTTTTTTTCAAATAAAGTTTCAGTCCAACATATTAAAATCATATCTAATAACATGAACGGAATGAATATCTAATAACAATTATAAAATAAAAGCTGATTTATTAGGATAAATAATTTGCATGAAAGTGTAAAATAATTCAATATAAATTTATATCATTCGCCAGAGGGTCACACATCTCAGAGCGTCTCAAGAAGATGCGACCTGCATAATGTTTAGTAATTTGGAGATAACATAAGAGAGAAAAAACGTTACCTAATAGTCAGGTTCATTTGAATTCGCAATATTTCATTGTTCCTTTTTCCTTCTTAACAGAGAGACAACATTGTCTTTAACTCCATTAATTGTGCCTTTAAAACCACTGGAGTAGCATGGAACTCGTAGGTCGACATCGCACGTGAAGATACAACACTCAAACACGCTAGCGCACGCGTCATTGCTGTCAAACGAACTATTTGATAAGGCTGGAACAATTTTTTTATTTTTTTATTGATATGTACACACAAGAAATCAAAGATGAATGTGAACTAAGAACTAATGTATTAAGCAGAATAAAGAAAAACACTTTGAGGTAATTTAGACATGTAGATAAACAGAAAAAAAAGTAATCAAAATAACGAACATGGGTCGAATTTGTGGGAGAAAAAGACCCGCAAAAGTATGGTTAGATCATTTCAGAGAAACCGAAATAATTGTATAGACGAAGTATGTATGTAATGTTGAAGCTTTATCTATCCTGACAGTGGTAGCTTTTGGTCAAGAAATGGCGTGAAATCCTTTGAACATCAAATTTATCATAAGAAAGCTGAAGTTGAAACGTGTACGAACCTGACATTGCAGATATAAATAAATTCTGAAATGCGCATGCTAAGATAGTCAGCTGGTGTGTCCCTAAGAGACAAAATAAAAAGCTCACGCATTCGTGGAAGCCTAGGTGTTACAGACATTAACAGCAAGATGGAGGAGAGGCCATTGAGATGGTATGGGCACATTGGACGCAGAGCACCCGATCACATTGTGAACCAGGCAATCTCCATGGATCTGACTCGAATAACAACCAGAGGAAGACCAAAGAATTCATGGGTGGTACAAAAAGATAACCTGATGCAGAGGCACGGCCTGGGGGACGTAGTCCGGGACAGAAGAGCATACAACCTGAGGACGAGGAGAGCTGACCCCAACAGTCTTCGCAGACAAGGAGTTGAGATGGAACCAGGGAGAAGAAGATAAGTGAGGATTAAGGTAAGAACCTAACTGTAACTATGGTGCATCACACCAGACCATACAACAAATTGTCCATAAGTGATCATTAATGTTCATCAATATGATAATTGTAGTTTCATTCAGCTACACCAGCCACTATTGGACGGTTGACTGACCTGAATAAGGCAATGTAATATTTTTACTGCACACATTTTTAAACTGCTAGTATGCTACATTTTGTTCGACATCAACATAAATTAAATAAAAACTTGAAACATTAAATGGCAAACCGTATCACTTAGAAATCTGGATCAGTTAAAAATACCGTTGTAATGTAGTTGGTAAGAAATTTAATTAATATCCGAAGGTTTCGGGTTCGATTTCCAATAGTACCTGAAAAAAAGATCCCAGTCTGTAACAACACTTATGAGCGATTGACATGTGTGAGTGTTGACATGTAGTAGTGTGTATTGCCTACTTTAGTTGTTAATAGCCCGCAGACGCGATTAATGGGCTGAAGAAAATGTAGTCTCCCAGTCACGCTATTCGATATGTCGGCATCGTAAATTCAGATATGTTGAAGGGATATGAATACGAATGATTGAATGAATATGGTTTAAACAAATATATTACCTTAACCCACAACCCTGTACAATAACAATATCTATGCTACATTCTAATTGAAATTTGATTTCCAGCTGACAGATTGATAGGTCAATTTGAGAAATTATTTAGTTATGGCTCGGACATCAACTCAGAATGCCTAATTTCATGTGACATATTTTATGGTGCTCACCGGCGGCGGGGCGACTCGCATTCGGCATTTTTTATTGTTAATACTGTAACTCAAAGCAGTTATCTAGATGAACCGTTTATTAAACTTTATATTCATATTTTTTATATAAATACTTAACCTAATAAATATATAGACTTCATTATAATATTGAAAAAACGTAACTTTTTTTTTATTGAACAAAGTAACGTATAGTACAAATATTTGCCAAGGCTAAACCTATATACAAATGTATTACTTAATTAATCTTAATTAGGTATGTATTATAATTTATGAACTTAATTTTATTTTTCTACATGTCGTTTTATTTTTTATAATCTTAATACTTATATGATTTCTTAGAAATAATTAACACCTACATACTACTTATAACTAGATAACAATTCCTACAACTAATTAGTTAGCAAGAACAAGTCCACTCGTTCAGGCTACTTGTATTCCATCACATTCACTTAGACATTGGTCGTCCCAGCTAATACTATAGGTGGACTAGTCAGGCAATAGATAATGCATCGGGAGCCTGTGCTTACAACGGAAGGGTAGATCGGATTTACTCTCGTAAGCCCCCAGGGCAGCGACTAAGGGATCGCTGTGATTTTGTTGACTTTTATAGAACTTCTTGGTCCAAGCGAGGATGTGATGTTGTAGGTTTTTTTCTCACTGTTCAGCGTGAAGGCGGGCAAGGTTATTAAAATAATTAAAGAATATTTATTTGAAATAACGAGTTCAGTTTTAAAATATTGTATTTCAAAATTAATTAGAAATGAATCAATGGACTTTTGTAATGTTTTAGTCATTATTATTAGTTAATGAGTCATTCCATCTTAAGACAATGTTTTTTTTTTGTTTTCTTCTAAGTAAGTTTGTTTGTTTATTTAGTTTAAAAATTATGTTCGACTAATTTTGACCTAATTAACTTACATGTATTATTTTACGAATTCATCCAAGAACTGAATTTGGTGTAACTTCAATTGTGCCGTGGAGTTTTCACCCAATTTCTTATTTTTTTTCTCCTTTTTAAGTGAGTGAGCTATTGAGCTAGTGAACTACACACTAGCAAACTCACCGGCCACACCGATGTGCTGATCCGATGATACACTTGAAGTAAGACGATCTGAGCACACCAGCATGTTTTTTTTTTTCATTTTTAACATGAACATAAAATATATGTGTAAGTATTTCTACAGCATTTATTCGGTTCTTGTCAGCCTTTGCCCATTTCCACGTTTCACTCCCATACATCAAAATTAGTACTAAATGTATGACATAATACGAAATGAATTGATAAGGAATGCAGGTGAACTTAAAGTGAATTGAGTGAGATGAAAAAGTGCACTCTTAGGTGGCTAGGGCACGTGGAACGAATGAATGAAGATCAACAAAACAAATATACATTTCAAATTGGAGTGGAATACGTGGTAGAGAAAGACCATAAAAATTGGATCAAGTTATTAATATTGTGACAGAAGGAAATTTAAAAATGTAAAAATTGGAGCTATATGACAAGATGAATATGTGTAGATGAAACGAAATAAGTGTCGAGATAGAAAAATATGTGTTATAAAGTTGCGGAAATGGAAGGTGTCCTATAATATATGGTAGATGGACCAAATAAAATATTTAAAAGGATCTTCTTTACGCATTGTGTTTAACATAACACAATACCTGAAAGGTTGGAAACCTATGGCGCACCAAGTTCTATACATAGTAGAAGACCACAGAGCCCAGCATTGAGTTCACGAAGAAGAAGATTTAGTAACAACATTCCATACAAGCAAAAAAAAGGTCTTGTGTTTACTCAAATATATAAACAACACATCCCCCATTGATCAACAAAGTTTTGTTGATATGTTCGACAATCATTAGCATCATCGGCAGTTGTGGTAATTTTCGGTCCCCTTTTTTTCAATATAACTATCAACAGGATCCCCACTCGCACACGGGATGACTTTATAAAATGAATTTTCATTGATTCGTAAATGAATGAAAAAATAAATAACAGCTCGACTCAAACCAGTTCGGTTGGATTCTGTTATCGATTCTCGTTCTTTCTCAGATGACATAATATTTAAATACTTACTTTAAATAAATAATAATCATTTTATTTTATTAACATAAACCCTCCTCATAAAAAAGAAAAAGAAACAACATTATTCATTATTGTGAAATATCATTTTCATCGCCATCGCGCTATGACTCCATTGTGGTAGGCAGAGAAAACGGATCTCCGAGATACTTGTGATGTAACATTACATTATATGTGATTTTTGTTTCATAATAGTGATAGAAATATTAATTATATTGTTAAACTAAATTGAGCTTTCATAGTAAATAATATAACTTGATGATTATATTGCAATATAACAATCATTTATAACCAACCACAAAGATATCAAAGAGATCTGAAGTGAAAATCCGACAGATAGCCTTTTAAAAAAAATGGATACAAAAACTACAATTAACTGAACACATATTACCTTTCTACAAACTTTTTATATTAACACTTTTTAAAAAATTCTACAGTTAAAAGTAAGCAACGTTGAGGTGATTTAGGTGACTTAAAACCGCTTTACAAATAGATTGATTGAATCCAAAGCACCATTGCCTGAATATAACTTAACCTAAACAACCCTTAAATTAACTAATATCTCATAGCACTACCAAGTGTTATATCATCATACGTGTAATTTACATACGTGTTATTTCCTTATTGGGGTAGGCAGAGAGAATAGATTTCCATTAAATTTAACATATTTCGCTTTTACTACGTCCACACACGTCATAATGCATATTCTTCTATTAAAAAGACTTTTCACTCTTCCTTCTTTTAGAAATTTTGTTTTTATGAATTTATCATTATTCATTTTTTTTCCACGTAGACCAATTTATCTCAAAGCTTCGTTCTTTATTGTTTTACACACATTCTACGCAACACTCGACCGCATTTACATTACCTTCATAACTTTTTGACACGTTCAAGTTTCGTTTGCAAATCTTAAGATTGGG
Source organism: Odontocerum albicorne (assembly GCA_949825065.1). Lineage (NCBI taxonomy): Eukaryota > Metazoa > Arthropoda > Insecta > Trichoptera > Odontoceridae > Odontocerum > Odontocerum albicorne. The sequence goes on from OX463856.1 coordinate 21,837,613, forward strand.
GCCAGGATTTTCCGTGGCTTAGTTGATAAAATACCTGTATTTCAATCTTTGGGTTAGGTGTTTAATTTACGTTAATACTCAGGTGTTTGAAACTGGGTTTTACGTATGGTTCTTACGGCATCTTTCAGGATGGTTGTAAAATATATCGTCACAGTAATAAGCCCGCGAGGTTTTACTTTATAAAGAGTCTTTCAAATTTAGTGGTTTTTTAAACATTTTTTTTTTATTCTTGAATAAAACATACAATTTTCTTTGATTTAAAAATACTCTTTATTAGTCATTGAAGTATAATGACACAAAAAACTATATCCGACAAATATTTACCTCTTGCAGCTCCACAGATGTCCACTCTTTTGTCAAAAATTTCGATGACATTTTTGGCATAATTGCGGTTCTAACTCACCAATAACGCGAATAATTTCGTCCTTCCGCTCAAGAATTGATTGGGGGTCATTCCTATAGACCTGGTTTTTCACGTAACCCCAGAGAAAATAGTCCATCGGTGTCAGATCACATGATCTTGGTGGTCAATTAACATCACCGTTTCCGGAGATTACAATACATAAAATAATTCTCAATTTGAACGCGTTGTTGTATTATACTATATACGACTCCGTTTTTATAAATGTCATATATTATACTTCTCAAATGTCACAAGACTCAGGCAAATTTGCGACGCCATCTGTGTTTTATCCAATAATTAAAAAAACTGCTCAATTTGAAAGACCCTTTACAATACCAAACTATACATTGTATATTTCACTTTCACTCCTTTCATACACCTCATCATGCATACTCTACTACTCAAAATCCTTTTCTCTTCCCTCTTTTAGAATTTCATGGTCGTGCCGTAAATATAGGTTTTTCCAAACTTCTTGCACCTTGCTTCGTTTTATTTTTTTAAATCTTTCGTAATTAATTCATTCTAAGAGTAACAACTGAACCAAATCATTTTCAGACAATCTTTTTGTGTTTGCCATGAGATTATCCTCAACAATCATCAACACAACTCTCAATTTGTTATTAACAAATCGGTCATACTCGATTTCATGACACGGCAATGTCGAATTTCGCAAGCTTTAACTTATTATTGAACAATTAAAAATTTCAAACGCTACGCACCATTAAAATTTAACTCTCTTTAACTTATTTTTAAAGCGATTTCAAAAGAACAAACCTACATTTAGAGATTTTACAGATTATGATAAAATCAAATTGTGCAATAATCTACGAGAGCGAGTCGAATATGTGAAAAATAACGAAAAGGGTCGAATAAATGTTTTGGGCACTAAAAATATATGTGGAGTGCCTCTCCCATCATAGACTTGCCCTACGCTATAGCAGAGATTGCTGTTTGATATTTCCAGTTCATTGTTTCTCCTTCTTCACGTCGTCTTTTACTATCAATGACTCTGGAAACAATTACCAGCTGCCGTAAGACTCTGACTCTCGTTGGTTTGCTTCAAACATCGCTTAAAATTATTAGATCTCTCGTCAATGACGAAATATATATTTCCATAACTCCCATTTTCTTATCCTTTCCCATTTTGCTCTTCTTTCCTAATCATTGCTTGCATTTCGTTATATTTTGCTTTACTATTTTTTTATGTTTTAACTACGAGTACATTATTGAGGTTTTCTTTTTTATGTTTTAACTACGAGTACATTATTGAAATTTTATTTTTTATGTTTTAATTACGAGTACATTATTGAGGTTTTCTTTTTTATGTTTTAACTACGAGTACATTATTGAGGTTGTCTTTTTTATGTTTTAACTACGAGTACATTATTGAGGTTTTCTTTTTTATGTTTTAACTACGAGTACATTATTGAAATTTTCTTTTTTATGTTTTAACTACGAGTACATTATTGAGGTTTTCTTTTTTATGTTTTAACTACGAGTACATTATTGAGGTTTTCTTTTTTATGTTTTAACTACGAGTACATTATTGAGGTTTTCTTTTTTATGTTTTAACTACGAGTACATTATTGAGGTTTTCTTTTTTTAAAACAACGTTTTAACGTTTTTTAAAACAACGTTTAAAATAACCTTCCACCCAGCAAAGACACGGGTCTGCGTAACTCTTGCCTATTTGGATGAAAGAGATTGACATTTAGTTTGTATACTTTACAACAAAGTGTCTAAATAAATAGTAAATATTTGACGTCCTGGTGTAGTGGTATGACAGGATCATCGTCCTAAATATGAATTTATCTACTTCTAGATATAGACTGTTTCAAACCCCTCAGTTCTATTTGGTAGCCTCTTCCTTTGTTGAAGTCCCACTCACTGGTCTGATTATAAATCATGAACTATGATATATTCGAGCTTAATCTGTAATAAAGGTCCCCTACAATCCCTGTTAGAAGATAGGCAACTGGACACGGAGGTCATCTTCTTTGTTTTTCTTCTTCAGGTCATATGAAAAACTTTCAATAACGAATGACTCGTCCAATATACACCAGACCTTAGGTGTTTTAGTTGTTCAACTAAAAAAACTCTAGGCCGCTTTAAACTGCCACTACTCCATGTTGAAAATTCACCTAGTAAAGTATCTCGTCTTCGCAATATTCATGTAACATATGACGCGGAGACTTTGATTCTGAGACTAAGCGAAGAAGAAGAATATATGTATTTAAAATGTGTTGCTCGAGAAAGATTTTATGAATTCGATGAACAGCAAGACAAACTAAGACCTCAATTATCGAAGAATTAAGAATCCCCGGCAGATTGTCGACAATATGCCTTCGGCAAGTCCTTCGATATTTTGGGCACATTGCACGTTGTACATGACAGCTTGGAGAAGTTTTTTGTAACTGGAGGTGTAGAAAGACGACGCACAAGACGAAAAGTCCCAATGCGTTGAACTGACCAAGTGAAAAACACACAACAGATCAGGACTATCTTTTACAACTGCACAACAGGACTATCTTTAACAACTGCACTTCGAGCCGCGGAGTGCAGAAATGGATGGAGAGGAGTCACAGGACATTATGATAGTCACAATCCCCAGTCATGAGCTACACGACAGGATGATGACTCCAATCTATTCACACAATAGTGCATTAAAATTAAATACATTGTAACCATTGAATCTAGGCTTGAATTTATTGTATACATTTAATATAAAACTAAATGATAGAGATTATTACGAAAAGTAATTAATTTTGATATTTTCTATGTCATCTTGGAACCATTTTTTCTAATATCAAAATGTCACCGATAAGGGACTTGATGTTCCCGAAACAGGCACCTAGCGAGTGCCGAGGATTGTTATCTGCCAATTACTGTCACAACCCATTTCTGTGTCCAGTTAAATGAAAACATTTTTCTGTTTTGTGTGAATTCCATCAGGGCTGACACATTGATTCAAACATAACATTTTTTATGATAAACAAGAAGTTTCGAAATAATAAAAAAACTTAATTTATCTTATGGTTATCATGATATTATAAAAGAATACATACAAAATTGGAGTGGGTAGAGAGAATCCAGTGGCAAATGTTTCATATATTTCGCTTTCCTCTACATCCATACAGATTTTCAAAAAATCCTTTTCTAGATTGAGCACGATTCTTTTTTACATTACACTAACGTTCGTATTGTACATTTATTTTGTCAGACTTTCGTTTGACTTGCCAAAACCAGCTCAGTGTTATTATCCACCCTACTTATATCAGCCATACAGTCACGTGTTTCTTTTATAATAATTGTTTCGTTATCTGTTCATCAATAAACGAAAACGCTTACCTTTCTTCTGGAAGTTCCCAGTGGTACCGGATAAATAAATAAAATAGTATTTTAGGCTGGCTAAGAACTTGTTACTTCTCAGTGACCAGCCTTATTTCTAACATTTGCAATGATATAGTGTTTTTCTAATACGTATTAAAAATACATATGCAGTCTATCGTGCTTTGGTCACTTCATCATACCAATGTATTCGTTTGACAGAGATATATTGACATTTTAAAATATCTTGATTGTGTTCCTGTTGTGACGTGTGAATATATATTTATGTGTATGATAATATATACGTGAGTGTGTTTATAAGACAATGTAACTTTCACTTCATTGTTTTTTCGTCATTTTATTGGGTGTACCTGTGTTAAAGTTGACATTTCAATTTTCTCTTAAACGTAGGTTTAAACGTAGGTTTATACATTTGATAAGAAAAAATTTAACTCAAATAAACAGGTTTACACAAATAAATCTCATAACAACAGTGACATTAAAATAGCAAAAAAAAACTAAAAAAATAACGAAAAACCTCTATCGTTTTTATGCCAAGCCCTGCTTCGCGATACGTTCTTTGAACACACTTATATAATATTTTTATGCCAAGCCCTGCTTCGCGATACGTTCTTTGAACACACTTATATAATATTTTTATGCCAAGCCCTGCTTCGCGATACGTTCTTTGAACACACTTATATAATATTTTTATGCCAAGCCCTGCTTCGCGATACGTTCTTTGAACACACTTATATAATATTTTTATGCCAAGCCCTGCTTCGCGATACGTTCTTTGAACACACTTATATAATATTTTTATGCCAAGCCCTGCTTCGCGATACGTTCTTTGAACACACTTATATAATATTTTTATGCCAAGCCCTGCTTCGCGATACGTTCTTTGAACACACTTATATAATATTTTTATGCCAAGCCCTGCTTCGCGATACGTTCTTTGAACACACTTATATAATATTTTTATGCCAAGCCCTGCTTCGCGATACGTTCTTTGAACACACTTATATAATATTTTTATGCCAAGCCCTGCTTCGCGATACGTTCTTTGAACACACTTATATAATATTTTTATGCCAAGCCCTGCTTCGCGATACGTTCTTTGAACACACTTATATAATATTTTTATGCCAAGCCCTGCTTCGCGATACGTTCTTTGAACACACTTATATAATATTTTTTATGGAACCTTTATTCAGGTAAATTAATGGAATTGTGACGCACGGCAACGTTCCGTGAGGGGACCAATACAGAATAGAGTATTTAACAGTTTTACAGTTAATAGATTCCTGTTGGTATTTTTAAAGGATGTTTTAAAATATGTCGTGATACCCCGTGAGAAGACGAATATTTTATTTTGTTCCTTACATAAGGGTGCGCCTCGACTTCTCGTGGGTGTATCCAAGCTATTTTTCCACTAAAAGCTTTATGCTAAGTTTTTGTTTCCTAAGAAAGTGGTGTCGTTATATAGCGAACGTAACAAAACATTGTCTATGCAAACCTGGTTTCCTAGAATGTGTTGGTTGTGAGTGTAATGTCAAATAGCAACGCTGCCATTTGTATGACGGCCGTGATAGCGGAGCAAACAGTCGTGGAACGATTTTTCCCGTGAAACGGACACCGTTTTAAAATAAAAAAAATAGTGCAAACGTAATTTGGTTCAGCGAAAATGACGAAATATTGATTGATTTTGTAATAAATAATGAAACTTTATATAATGTGAAGAGCAAATACTGTAGAAAAGCCCAGTTGAAACATAATATGTGGAATCAGATTTGAAGTTTCCAACTGACAGTTGTGGGTTCTCATTTCTGCCGTCTGGCGGCGCGCCAGGCGGATGCGACGCAAACGTAATTTAATTTGAACCAGCGAAAATGACGAAATATTGATTGATTTTGTAATAAATAATGAAACTTTATATAATGTGAAGAGCAAATACTATAGAAAAGCCCAGTTGAAACAAAATATGTGGAATCAGATTTGAAGTTTCCAACTGACAGTTATGGGTTCTCATTTCTGCCGTCTGGCGGCGCGCCAGGCGGATGCGACGCAAACGTAATTTAATTTGAACCAGCGAAAATGACGAAATATTGATTGATTTTGTAATAAATAATGAAGCTTTATATAATGTGAAGAGCAAATACTATAGAAAAGCCCAGTTGAAACAAAATATGTGGAATCAGATTTGAAGTTTTCAACTGACAGTTGTGGGTTCTCATTTCTGCCGTCTGGCGGCGCGCCATCATCACGTCATGTTACGTGCGCTATATAACGAACCCGCTTTCTTAGGAAACCGTAGCTTTAGGGAAGGCAGGGAAGATATTATTCTACCAACGTTATGAACATACAATATTATACAATTTCCTTCCCACTTTATTAACTGTATGTAAAACACAAAATAGATTGCCTACAACACAAACTCGTTAAATTTGAATTTCATCAATATCTGTGTACTCAACATCCTCATTATCAAATAAGCCTCGCAGATTCTACTATGTAGAACGAAAATTTAATACAATACAATATGTCTCTAGTAAAAGAGATGAATGGAAAAATTTTACTTGAGGGAACTGGTGAGAAACAGAACAGTATATAATGTGGAAGAGGCGACAGCTGTGTGTGTGGATAGAAAGAAGTGGATATATCTCCCCCCTCTCCCCCCCCCCCACCGGAGGCATGGTGGGATCGAATGTATGTATTATTGTCAAAAAATAGTTTTTCATCAAGCGTCCTCCAATGATTTTTTTTTTCTATTTTAACAAATATTAGATCATGATATTTCATAATAAACTCGATTAACTCCTGTGATGGATATAAGTCTCCACTCGTTACCATCAGCAACTTTTTTATATCATCCGACCATCTTGCGAGGGGTCTTTCCACATTTCTTTTCCCTGTTGTTGGTCGTCACTTAAGCACTTTCTGGGTCTTCCTTTCATAGGTAGGGCCGGCAATATGCCCTGTTGGCATTCAATTAATTAGTAGCAAGTACTTTTACGTATACAAAGCAATCAAACGGTATTATTACTCAATAAAGGTAATCTACATATTTCCTTCAGTTTCACTTCCTACCAATAAAACGTATGCAAATTTGCGATTTTCCAACAGAAAACCTTGTTTACAGCAGTTGTTGAGAAACTTTATGTAATATAAAGCTTTCCACAGATCCACGTTTACGTGTTTAGTTAATATCATAGAAACGTTCTATACAAATCTCAGGACTCCCTTCTTCTTCTCTCGTAATAATTTTCTCTCACAGTTAGGTGTTAGAATTTCTATCCATGATACAGTCTCAAGAGTAGTTCGATGGATCTCCAGCTTTCCTGGGAATTAATAGATTGGACACTCCTCTACTTTTTGATTGACAGTCTGGAGCATTCCACATGAACACAACGGGAAATCAATGAAACTCCATCAGTGCAATGTATGTGCACTGCTACATATGATGATCAAACATACATGTGATGATCACATATTTCTCGCGACCACCTCTATTACAGTAGCTGTATCAAGACTCTCTTGAGGTGTAGTACCTATATATTTTTATGACGACCTCCGTGACCTAAAAGGTAATATGATCACGCCTAGCTTCAGCATATGAGTTTTAATTTCCGATGTCACACAAGTAAAAAAGGTTCGAGTTTGGTTTCTTCAATTAAGAACTTTTGACATATTTCTGACAAAGAAAATCGCACGTGATAATACACCCACCAGGTGTTTCTTTTTACAATGGGAGTGTATTAAAGTTCCTAGTCATTATTATGACCGCAATCGCTACCTTCCAATTCATACACTCAATTTATTTATTTATTTGATATTTTTAATCTATGAATAAAAGTGGATTCAGCTCCGAATTTAACCGCCCTTGAGGAAAGTTATCTAAACGACGCTACATAAATTGTCATTATAATGTTATTATAATTTGCTGTTAAAATATATAATTTTTTAATCAAAGATTTAAAAAATGTAATTTTTGTGCTTTTAAGATCAAAGTTTGTATTGTTGGTGCCTTTTTAATACGAAACCATTTTTACTCTTCACTGAGACAATAGCGGACAAAAATAGTCACATATTAAATAGAGTGATGGTGGATTTTTATAACATCAAGATTGCATTATAAAAACTCTTTTTGTAGTCTACTCGCATACCGCTGTTATTTCAGCACTTCCGAATGTGCCCATTAAGATCAACACACATAGATCTCAGTTCCGGGAATATGACCGGACAAGACGGCGGTTAAACGTATGCACGGTCAATTAAACCCGTTCTAAATGTTTAGCGTACATACTTAATTCTTGGTTAGATCATATTTCTTAAAATCTGATGGAACGCATTGAGATCAGAGGTGTAACCCTAGTTTTACAATCGGGTAATAAAATAAATATTCAAGAGTATTTTTTAAATATAATAATTTTCAGATTTTTTTATAATAAATTTTTTAAGATCTTCAAAATCCGTCTAGTTAAGTTTCTTGTATACTCCATAGAACTGTGTGGAGTGGAAAGATGTAAGATGAGAACGAAACGTAAAATATGCCTTCGAGATGTGGTGTTGGAGGTAGATGCTCCATGGCCCATGAATCGCAAGACACATCAACAGAAGTATCATTCGAGAATTGGAGATTACTGAAATACTTTCAACAACACGCAGAAAACGAATCCTAAAGTTCTTTGGACATGGTGCTAGAAAAAAATACAAAAATCTGAAAAAGTTAAAAGTATCCTCTTTAAACGCTACGTTCAACTGACCCAGAACCAGTTAGGCTGGAGACAGGTAGTGCGCCCAGTTCGAGATATAGCACAAGACCACGACGCTCAGCATTGAACACACAATGAAGAAAAGGATTTTTTATGAGTTATATCGTGGGTCGAAGACGTTTCGGACGGACACTGGGATCTTGACTACTGAAAATTGGGGCCTGAACTAAAACACCGGGTATTGGGAAGCTAATTCATTGACTCAGGGTATATAGACATTTACCTTGTTAATCACTATTGTCGGGTGGACCTTATGCAATACTAGAAGATAATGAACACAGAAATATGAACTGTGTTTTTATTTTTTAACTTTGAATTTGTTTAATATACACCATATTAACGAACACGTGTTTACGTCCCGGTTGTGAGTGTGGGTGCCTAGGTTGGTACATCTCTCATGATTATTATATTTGATAATGTTTTGGCATCGCCATTAGGGTGAAGGCTTCCGCACTTGACACCACAGCTCCGAAAAACATTTCAAACTAGTTGAAAACAAAGAAATTCTTCAAACGTACCGTCCTCGCATTTGCTTATTTATGCATATTTAATAAGAAGACCACAGCCAACTTAACCGAAGGAGACTTAATAATTATTTGCTTATTATTTGAGTGTTTCATGTTCATGAATTAAATGTCAGATAGATGAGAAGATGATTTTGTTACAGAAGGTCGTAAAATCTCCGATATAAGATTCACAGACAAAACAACACTTAAAGCCAATAACGAAGATGATATGACTGAGCTACTTCATAAAGTTGAACCAGAGCCGACAATTAGGATGAGAAATAAAAAAAAAAACAAAAGTCCTTATGATGGTCCGATTTGTGACTGATAAGAAGTGACTCGCTAAGGAATTGTGAAGAGGTCAACGAGTTTGCTTATCTAAGTACTCTTGTTTCGAAGAATGCAGGATGTGAAGCAGAGACCCGAAGACGAATTGGAATGGCAAAATCAGTTGTGAACAATCTGATAAAAATATGGACTAACCGGTATATGATCAGAATAACCAGAATCCGACTGTTAAATATCTGGTAATTAGCATTACACTATACGGAGTGCTATGGATGCATCGCAGAGGTCTACGATGCCCAACATTGAACACGTAATGAAGAAAAGTAGAAAAAAATGTCATGCGTATTACAGAAGTTTATACGAGTAGGAAAATCATTTTATATCTTCTTAGTTATACTCTTCATAGAACAGTCGTGATCATTGGACTTGATCTTGCAAGCAAGTTATTCGTGCTACAGAAAGCTTATGTCAGGTGTCCACTACACTCAAAGCTTTTAGTTGCATTCCTTACCAAGTCTTTACGTTGAGTTAGCAATCTGTCTCGTAATCGACATTTTCCTTGGATCACCAGTCTCTCGATTACATCTTCCAGTCTGATAATATAAGCGAAGTACCTGAGAATTTGCAGTTGTTTGATTAAAGACATGCATTAATTTGTTCAAAAAACCATTTAATTATCATAAAAAAACGTAATTTAAACTCTGAACATAAAAACACGCTTTCCATCATCAGATCACACAGGTGAAAACATAATTACCACTTTGATATATAAAACAATCACGAGAGAGCTATCTATAAGTCAGGAGCTATTATTACATTGTTACAAAGACTGACAGACCAGTCTGATCTTCCGGCATAGCTCCAAGAAGATGGTAACGCCTCTGCTTAAATCTCAAATGGAAATATCTTGATCGTACGCAGTGATTGCACAACACAAATCAACGCAAGAAGTAGGCCTGGCAGCTGTTGCAGTAATCGCTGCATTTATTTATACATTGGGTAGGTCAGAAAAATCTGGCAAGTACCTACATACAGGTTTTTCCTTTTACTTGGCATATAAAAGAAAAATATCTCAATAAAACACAAACATTCTAACTCATAGATCACATTGAAAGGGTGGTAATTTGGCTGAATGGTATTTGGTGCTAAATACGATAGATATATTGTAAAAAATCGTTAGAACCAAAAAGTTTATACGACTTTGAACATGTATGAACATGACATTGATCAGAAATAATTGTATAGTTATAGTAATATAATAATTCGGTTTCTTACTTCTGCGATTATATTATCATAATATATTACATAAATTAATTCCACTGCAATGCGTTTTCATGCGATTCAGCACAGAAAAGTACTTATTTATTTATTTTATTTTATATTTCATATTGATAAACATTATTATATTAAAGAAAATGCACAATTCCAGAAAATATTAACAGTTAATTTTTCTAATAGACAGTTCATCCAAACTATGATTATTTATGCCATCAAATTTAAGTACGAGTCAAAAAGCCCAAAACCACAATTTCAGCCTAGAAAATCATGGCATCCGTGTTTTGGGACTGTCAAGGCATAATTTTAATTGAATATATGCTTCAAGGGGAGACCATCAACTCTGCAAGATACTGTGAGACCCTAAAAAAATTGCGGAGGGCGATTCAGAACAAGAGGAGAGGCATGCTGACAAAGGGAGTCTGCCTGCTACACGACAATGCCAGACCACACACGGCCAACGAACTGCTCGCCTCACAGTTCGGCCGAAGGAACTGCTCGCCTGCCTCGAATGGGATGTCCTGAACCATACCGCGCATCCCCCTGACCTAGCACCTTCAGATTACTATCTCTTAACCTCCCTGAAGCTGCACATGGGTGGAAAAAGGTTTTCAAGCGACGAGGAGGTAAAGGAGAAGGTGGAGAAGTGGACGGAGGGGTTGGCGGGAAACTACTTTGAGGAAGGCATCAAAAAGTTGCTACCCCGCTTCACCACCTGCATTGAGAGGAATGGCGACTATGTCGAAAAATAGCTTACATATGCACTACGGTAACGTTTTTAAATAAAAAAAATTGTAACCTACAAAAATTCAGTACACTTACTTTCTGGATATGTCTCGTATATGAGTCAATATAATAAAACTAATCTTTTTTTAACTTTTCTAGACAATTTAATGTTTCAACTGATTATATGTTACTTCAAAAATTTTGCAATCGACTTATAAGTGGAAAAGTTCCACGAAGAATGAAGAAAAGCAAAATTCATTGGACGCGGCAAAGATATGGTTCCTAGTAAATCAAATCTGTCTCGCAAAGGGCAACCGAAAAATACGTGGTCTATAGTTTCATCAGCAGATTACACTTGCAGCAGGGATTCTACACAATGCACATTCTGTAAAGATAACTAGCCACCACGCAGAGGCCCGTCCGCAAACGGCACATGACAGAGACTTGCTTCTTGCTAATTCGTATTGTATTAAACCATGGTTCCAAAGGGATAGTTTGTTGAATTAATTTATATCTGGAGTCCTTACATACACCAGTCACATCTCAACCCAACGCCCATCGGGGACAAGTATCATGTTTAATTTTATTTGAAAGATCAGTAACTGGTTGTGAAAAATCATATAGGAAACCACAGGCACAACATGCATCCTTTGCCAAGGAATCAACACATTAATTACCAGTGATACCAATATGTGAAGAAATCCAAGCCAGATAAACATCTATGTTTTTTGACATCAATTGAAATAACTTGGCTTTGATTGAGCAAATAATTTCGTTGTATGAGTTACTCAAACTATTACCAGAAATTGAATTATGGGAATAGGGAATCAGAGAGAACAATTAATTAATGTCTTAAAATATCAATAATTGGAACTATTATTAATCATGCTTCAATGCCAACTAAATTTATTTAGAAACTCAATTTATGAACCGCAATATGTAAAATTTCTTGGACACAGCACTGAGAAAATCGTCTCAAACTAGAGCTTTTCAATAATTGATCTATTAGTTCTTCTGGCAATCCATCTAAAGCACCAGAGCCGTCTCTAGAGCTAGATTTCAGTGGCATCAATTATTTATATATTGCAAGTATTGAGTGTTCAAATCTACGCACCATTATGAAAAATGGAGAAAACAAGGATGTCGACCAATCGAGTCTTGGTTGTTCTTAGAATTTTAAGATATTTCCTGATCACCTCCAAGCAACTCATCATACCCTAAGCCATCTGAATTCTGCGTATTATCTCCTCATCATAATAACCTCTGTCAGTATATGTAAATTACATTGACTATTATATTTAATCAAGAAAACTAATAAATCGACAAGTATTCGTTAAAAAATTAAATTAGGTTATTTTGTGACAGGTTTGTATATGTCTTATTATCGTCGTGAACCGAACCCGATGCCTCAGTGTGGGAAACAAGCATTCCTGACCTCGCAGATCATCTTTTTTAATTTATGTAATCTTACTTATTACGGATATGCATTGTATGCCATTTTCTTAGAATATAGTACAACCTGGTAGGTTTATTGTTATGTGACGGTTTCTTTCAACAAACCAGAAAGACGTTAAATAAGTTTGAATTGAAAACAAGACTGAAAACAGTCGGGAAAAAAATAGTACAAACAAGAATGGAGCATGCAGCCTCTGGGTCGAAAGACAGATGTCTTACCAACTAGGCCACGGAGTTCGTCATATATTAAAGAAGCCTTCCGCATTTAATAACATTCGTAATAATACGCACCAATCGACAGACGGCGTGGCATGTGCCACAAACGCGTAAACCACAATATGTTAAGATTGAGCAACAACAGTAAGATCTGTATCTAGGGTTGTGCAACTGTTATGTTCTGCTCAACGTATTTTCAATGACAGTCTTACAGGAGTAAAGAAAAATTCATTTACGAGTCAACAGTGAATTTAGCGGGTTTTGACGAAAAGTTAGTTTGTTAATCAAAAAAAAATTGCGACACTGGTATAGACGTTCTTCAATTTATTCTGTTATATTTTGCTATATTTACTGCCATGTTATTCGATTTTCAATATTATCTTAGGCCTTAGATCCGGCCTGCCGCCACTTTTTGTATGGGCTAAGAGCTAAGAATGGATTTTGCAATTTCAAAGTGTGCGCTATAATGGAAGAAGTTGGTTGACGATTTGCGAAATACGATCGTGTATGGCTTTCCTATAGCTTCGCATTCGTTGACCTCTGCTGTGACACCACGCAGTTATAATTCGACAATGTTTCTAGTGCCACGTGTATCGCTGAACCCCGATGCTGTGAAATGTTATCTCAAAAAAAGCAATTGCATTATTTTCATTAGTAGAGACGTATTTCAAAGAATTGTATTTTTGTGTAGTTATTATTACGTTACATTTTGTTCAATAAATTGGTGAAAACTTTTCCTCTTGTTATTTAAATAGGCCTACTACTTACATAAATATCTTCGAGTTTACCTCTTGGTCAATAGAGGCTAAAATATTTATTATTTGGTCCTTTACAAAAAAATGTTTGCTGACCACTGCCGTAGATTACATAATATATCACGCCATTTCCCAGTCGGGGTAAGCAGAGCTTTTCTATTGCGAAAAATATCTTTCACCTCATCTACACCGATAAACCTTTTCACACATTTTTTTACGATTTGTCTGACTTTTTACATTTTCAACTTTCAAAATATCATTCACTTGATCCAACTATACTTCTACTTCTATCACGTAGTACACTCACAAGGGTACTGTATATTGTGTCAGTCTTTTTTCTTTCATTTGTTCTAAGTATATAACCAAACGTTCTCAGTATTAAGTTCACATTCATGTGTCGTGTATTCTTCTCAGTGTACCCATTTCTACAGATTTTATTCGACTCGTTTAAGTCTTTTTCCATATAGTTAGCAGATTTGTATACTTTCAGGTTCGACTATATATTTTTAAGTGCCGTAGCGACTTTGTTTTCTATCGCTACACGCCGTTATATATCCCTCGTAAATCTTATTCAACACTGCATTATAAAAAAATTTGATCGGCTTATTGCAAGACTGCTAACTTTTCTCACCAACCATCAAGGCAACTCTTCCATTATCTGAAAAAACATTAACCAAATAGCAAATTATTTATGAACCACGAGTTTTTTAATTCATATTACTTCATCATCCAAGACATTTTCTAAAAACCATAAATTAATGTTATCTAACAGTCTGGTAAGAATCCAAAAAGGCAATACCAACAGGTCACCAGGAGGCAGCTCAACTGCCTCAGGGCTATGAGGCTATGAGCCAGAATCCGAGATAACCTGCAAAAATGAGAATCCTTTATTATTCAACATGCTAAAGACCAAAAAAGATCTTGTTGAGTTCAGGAGGGTACTTCTTTGGCATTTTCTCAATCTTAAGTCTTGACTGGGTTTTCCATTTTTTCTAATTAGTTTTTTAAGTAATTTAATTCGCTTTGTATTTTCTTAAATAACGTTGATTTGTTTTATTTAAGTATTTTTTCTTTCTTTCATTTTTACATTATGGTCTGGTGATTTTACTCGCCATGTTTTTTTTTCGGAATTACGTTGTTTTTTTTTAAATATTTTTGATATTTTATTTTTTTATTGAGTAAATGTTTCTATGGTTTGAAGAAGATACTCGAACTGTCGTACATTTTTCAAACAAATGTATCCATAGGATTTGTTGCCAAAAATAAATTTCTTTGAACTAATCACTTTTTGAAGTTTTAAAATAAATAATTACTTCCAAAAATAATGAATTTTACAACAAATAGCTTTATATACGAGTATTTTGAGACTTTCGAATCCAACAAAGTATACCGTCCATTAAGAATAAATTAAAACATTTTGCAAGCAATAGTTATTAAAAGATAAAGCAAATTACATAGCAATACATATCGGAACCATTCTTCACTAAAGCCAATTAGATTAAATCCGTTTCCGATGGATGTTAAGAAACTTTCGATTCACATTCCTACGCTATTTCCGATTATAGTTTACTTAACTCGTCAAGAAAAATAACCATTTTAATACAGGGGCAAATTTACTTATTAATTATCACTTCTTTGTTTAACATTCTGGCGGGTCATTTGTCAGGACGGTATCTTCTCCAACTAACCAGAAAGGTTTTATATAGTTCTTAAGAGAAATACAGACAGGAACATTTTAAATGGGGTACCAGCGGAAATCCACATCCCCAAGCTGGAAAATAAGTGTCTTGTCTACAGCCATGGTTTAATTCGATTCTTAACGGATTAATCTAAATTTATGTTTTTTCTGTGTGCTTAATTTATGCTTTATGTCTAAATTTATATTTTTCTGTAACTTATACGCTGCGCACAATAAATTCTAATATCGCTTTAAAAAAAGTGATTTATAAAACTTTTCCTAATGAAAGGCTGCAACAAATTTAACTTGCCGATAATCTTGAAACTTTGATCTCCTTGCCATCAGGAAATTTATGTTCGATCTGTCAAGAATGCGTAATTTCTGAAGTGCATCAGTTTTCACACTATAAATTAATACATGCACATACATCTTTCATCCAAAATATGATCACGAAGGATAGATCAAAATTCTAAGATGATAAGCAAATTTTATCGGCTGCAGCTTTTTATAAGGTCAATTTTTCGTATAGCGCTATATTTACGTTCCTTAACAGTGCTGTATGAATTTATGATGCGCTGCATTTTAGCTACAGAAAAACATAAATTCAATTGTAAAATGGTATAAGAGTGAAACAAGTTTGGAAGTGAATCCGCCAGAAATCGCATGTAAATTTTGAATGAAGTTGTGCTAATACAGGATGTCCCAAAAATATATACCATACACACTTTTACACCGTGCTGTTTACTTGAACTTGCTGCAGGAATTTGTCATACCACGTATTCGTGAGGAGTTGAAGGATGAAGACGACCTTTATTTCCAGCAATATGGGGAACCTTTCCACTACCACCGTGATGTGAGGGCCTGTCTTAATGAAAACTTTCCGAACAGATAGATTGGATATAAAAGTAGCATTGAATACCCACCCAACCCCCCTCCCCTCCGTACTCCGCGGACCTCACGCCAATGGAATCTTTTTATCAAAGATAAAGTTTAGGTACAAAACTGACAGTAGTTAATAAATTGAAAGCAGCCATTGAAAAAGAATGCGCCCAAATACCAAAACCAATTATTCGTGATGTTTGCAATTGCACGTTATCAGTAGTCCATGAACCAGAACGGCCATCAATTACAGCATTTGTAATAATTGAAGAATTCTACGTCCGTCTTCTTTAATTTGAAGTTTTAATCTTAGGTAAACCTTAAGAAATACTGAATTTATAACCAATCGCAGTATATATGTTATATATATTTTTGGGACACTCTGTACATTTTTTTCTTGAAAGTTGTCAAGCCTCACGAGTGGCTGCGCTTCAGACTTGATGAATTGTACATTTGTGTTTGTATGTGAATTTCGCGGGTTTAAGGTCAGTTGTCTCAGAACAGGTAATACGTCTTATATAAGATAACTGAAATACACAATGTATCTTGTGTAGAGTTGGATTATATAAATATTTAAATTAAATTAAATAAAAACCTGCCTCGCATCCAATTTGCCTCTGCTGGAAGTAAACTGGAAGTGTTTGCAGAAGAGAAACTTAGTTTTACTTGGACACTTCATTTCCAGACTGCAACTATAATTTAAAAGATGCCTATTTAAAACTTCTTCCCTACTCACTTTCAAAATGGAGTATCTACTCGTATTAAAAATATCGACTGCACTTATTGTGGTACAACTCAAATCAATCCCGTTGGCGTTATGAACCATGGAGTTCTCTCCATTCTTCTACTGCTACATTTGCTGCACCCTGTTATTTATTCATCTAAGGGGAAGGGTTCTAAATTTTTTTTGCCAGTTAGTGCGCCATTTATGAATAGTCTTGATAGTTTTTGCGTCACTTGCCCTAGGAACATAACTTGCCAACTCACCTTCATGCTTTCTTTACTCATGTCATTTTTGGACACCCGTTAATTTTGTATAGATCTGATATGTTCTCTTTTCCTACCCAGTAAAGGACACGGCTTAATGGTATATATGTACGAGTATGTTGTCTCCCAGTACCCTTCCTACTGATGAGCGTACTTAACTTCTTGCCAAGACAATTATCACGCCCGGTCTTTAACCAAGACAATTATCACGCCCGGTCTTTAACCAAGACAATTATCACGCCCGGTCTTTAACCAAGACAATTATCACGCCCGGTCTTTAACCAAGACAATTATCACGCCCGGTCTTTAACCAAGACAATTATCACGCCCGGTCTTTAACCAAGACAATTATCACGCCCGGTCTTTAACCATGACAATTATCACGCCAGGTCTTTAACCAAGACAATTATCACGCCCGGTCTTTAACCAAGACAATTATCACGCCCGGTCTTTAACCAAGACAATTATCACGCCCAGTCTTTAACTTAAGACTTAAGCATATTTTTTTGCTTTTAATTAGTTGAAATTAACTTAGCATTTGATCGAATCATCCAAGACTTTCAGAAAATAAAAAAAATGCAATATTTGCGTCATCCGAATTAATATTCTAGTTGTTAAGACAACTGCCTTCGAACCCGGAGATTGCGGATTCAATTCCCGCCAATACCCGATTTTAGAAAAAGAATTCAAGTCTGGTTTTCTCTTAGTGCCTCTTAAAAAGCTGTCTGCTTGGTTGGAAGAGATTGAACTGTACATAACGACAATGTTATAAAATATCATTATTTATTAAAAAGAGTAAATCATAAACTACTCATAAAACTTGTCATATGTTCATTTGTACGAGTATATCATATAAAAGACACTGTTGTGTCGTAAATTAATTAAATAAATAACAAATTAATCAATGAGTAGGAATTGATAACTGAAATATTTTATATGTATGGTGATTATGTTATAACTTTTTATAACATGTATTGACAATAGCTTTAGATAGTAAAATCGAGTTTGCGGTTAAAAAATAATATATGTATTTATTCTACTTATGTTAACGCAAGAAATTTCAATGTATAATTATTTTACCCGAGAAAGTAAGAAACAGTTCAATTTGGAATGCTATTATCTCTACGCATGTGTGACGATCAACTTCAACAGTCACAGTCATTTATTTATTGCTACGATATTATTTCCTTTTGAAAAACCAAATCTTTATGCGATATTAGTTCTTATACCAAATCCACAAGACTTTCACGAAGCAAGTTTTTAAGTCCTAATTGTTTTCGATGTGGCGATGGTTACAAAGCACATGTCTTTCATGGGTTCATTGATTTCCCTTTGTGCTCATGTGGAATAATCAAGACTGTCGGTCACATCATGGCAGAGTGTCCAGTATATTCACTCTCAGGAAGAGTAGTGGATATTTATCGGGCAATTCTTGAGATTGTATTAAAGATGAGAGACCTAAACTTTGGACTGTGAGAGAAAGATTATACGAGAAATGAAGAATATATACACCTCAGAAAATTTGCTGTTGAAAAATCTGGATTAAATAACCCTTCACCGTAGGATATTCTTCATATTTATGGTACCACAATGATACCGAATACTTCTAAAGATTCTAGGTTGCAGAAAGTGGAAATTGATATCTACTCGTAATAAACAAACTCAAAAATTAACAAATCAACCACTTTCTACCAGCGACGTAAAGTCGCGAGGGATAGTATGGATAGGCCATGTAAACAGAATTCAATTGACATAGTCAACAACGACCATTACGCAAATCAAACAACACGGAAGAGACCACTTACCAGACCCCCTCACCAAGGTCCTGCAAGGAACCTGATAGTCAACTGCATATACTTAGCTTCGTGAGTATCAGATATGACACAGGAAAGAAGATGGCTCCCTTTCTTTCTAAAATTCATAAATGATAATATTTAATAAAAAGTAATGAGCAATCGTATTTTGAAAATAAATTAATT
Source organism: Odontocerum albicorne (assembly GCA_949825065.1). Lineage (NCBI taxonomy): Eukaryota > Metazoa > Arthropoda > Insecta > Trichoptera > Odontoceridae > Odontocerum > Odontocerum albicorne. Next base: position 21,856,862 of record OX463856.1, read on the forward strand.
ATAGTGATACGAGACATAAAAGAAAATTTTTATACGTGTGAAACAATTACACGTCTTATTAGAGCATAATTATAGTGCAGTGAGAAACAAACCAAGATGGAGGTGTAGCAAACAGTTCACAACTCAGTAACAATATAAAAAACGATCAAGAGTATACTGCAAAAAGAAAAGGACACTTTCGTCGTATACTACATTTATTTCCATGTGTCGATCTCTTCTACCCAACCAAAAAAATGTTAAAGAGGCCTCTAGTGAAAACTATACCGGCACATTTATTTTATAATAGGGGTAGATAACAAAAATCAAACCTGCAACCCACAAGCTGGAAGAGAGGTGTTAACCATGTCAAAATGGTCTGACATTTACAAAGTATGAAAATGTTTTATTTTTATTATACGAGTAGTATCGATATGAAGATACTAAATTTTTTTTTTTATTTCTTCTTCAAATACAGGCAATCCTCGACTCGTGTATATTCGATTTTCATACAATTCGCACTTTTACTATTTACTAATTGAGTTTTATACATTAAACTAGCTATGTCTTACAGTCTACAATATTAAATTATCTATATCGGAAAAACTTCACCACATATGCGTAAGTTTACTCCAAAAATAAAGCCTGATAAAGTGGTACTAATACGCCTCCTTAGCTTTATTGACAATGCGTCTCAGTAACTATTTTTGTGTTTATATTTTGCACTATTGAATACTTTGCCTTTTTTCATTGTAAAATCAATATTTTAAAGCATACATTTCCATTTTTTTTATATTACACTTCTTTAATATATTCAACTTTACTACACATTTCCAGAAACCAACTTATGCATAAGTCGAGGACTATAAGTATAAAATATTGTATATTCAATTAAACGGGACTATCGGATTACATTAAACTGGAACAGGGTCACGGCTAGAACAGAATCTGCCATCATTTAAATAATTATAATTTTAATTGAGGTTTAATTATTTATTAACTTTTTAAAAAAGTAAAAAAATATAACACAATTTTTCTTATTGTGTCTTCTACATTTTGAGTTATGAATTATTTTAACAGTTCAGTTTCAATTCATATGTGACGGATTCTTTTATAAAGCTGGCAACTCCGACCACCACATACCCAAACTGCCCATATACCAATTTCTAATATGTTAACTAATCGAAATTTCTCCGATTTTTTTTTCAAGTTTAAAAAAATAACATTCGTGGTAAATACTTCCAACCAACAAGAAAAAGTAAAGCACAGCTTTCAAGCCGTATATTCGGCTTAAAATTAACTCGTTATAAAGCAATTCTTCTTCTTCATCGCGTGTTCAATGCTGAGCGTCGTCCTCCTCAGTTAAGTCTCGAACTCGGCGCACCTCCTGTCTCCATCTCTCCCAATCCTGGGGCATGTTGAATATAGTACATCTACCTCGTATTTTCTGAAGTTCTTTTTCTACCACTAAGAAATTAATTCAAATTGTTAAAAAAATACAGTTTCATGTGCAGGGGAATCGTAAGTTCGAATCCTGCGTTCAGTTATATAATTGTCATTGTATTTTCAAGACGAAGTGTTTGTTACAATGATTTCGTGGTTATTGATTTTTTTCCTTAAAATATTTCATATTTATTGAGAACCAAATCCAAAAAAGAAAAGACTTCATCGTTGAAATACGCATCTATTAAACAAGAGGAAGAAACTTTAGATTGAAAAAATATCATACATGCGAACAACCTTCGGACAGAGAATTTTCGTGTACTTACTCGTAACTCCTAGTTATTTCATTCATTGCCAAAACCATAAAATATATTAAAAGATATGATTAATATTAAACTGTAATTAAAAAATGGCTACTTGAATTCAGACCAGATTTAGTAATATACCTATATAATGTCAAAACAAGATGAAAATCAAATGGGACAAAAATAATGCAATTGAGAAATATTTCTTGTGAAGTTTTCTTTTCATTAAACTTCTTTTGTGGATCGATAAGCGCTATTTTTATTAATACTAATAAGTTAATAATTCTTTGAAAAATATATTTTTCTAATTTAAATACTCTTTTATACAATGGAACTGTGGTGGGATTTTTTATACTTATGATTTATGATTTTTTTTTATACTACTTTATTTTATACTTATGATTTTTTATACTTTATAAATATTCCTTTAACATTTTTTTTGGTTTGTGTTTAATATTTGTTTCATACAAACTACTTTATTTAGGACGGGCATTCGCCTAGTTAAGCAGGAGAGAGCTTTGCATATATAATTTCAAAAATTTGAAAAAATAAATTAATTAAAAAAAAAATGTAAGCAATATGTGTTAAAAAACAAAAAGGTGTTTAATCTCAAAATACCTCCTCCGAAGACAAGCATTCTGCAATATAGGCTACGGAAGTTGTCGTATATGCATTGAACTCAGGATGCCTGGTCTTCTAACCAGCCCTGTCCGAATTACACGGAATGCTACACATCGGCCATTCTTGATCGCGTGCCGGCAGAAGAACGTACATAAAACTAGATCGGTACGTTCCACTGGTCTTCGACCAGATATACCAGTGTCTACCGATTTACCAACATGCGGTAGAGCAGACAGAATCGGCATTAACTTTCACGTCTCGTTACCATACATCGGTGCAATTCTGCCGACTAATCGCGGATTTAAACTATTTCTTCGGGCAGTGGCGTATGTGTAATCTCATATTTACGTTTTTTTAATGTTATTTTTTATGATTTACGAGTTCAGGCTAGTTTAAAATTGCATTTCATCTTTATTAATGTATTTTTATAACTTATGATTATATTTACTCATACATCAATAATATTGACTTTGTCATGGATCTGGTTGCTTTCCTTGTCGGCATGATGGAAGAGCCCACCCATTTCTTATTGATTACCTGTATGAACTTAGTGGCATTATCGTACATAAGATTAAACAATTTTTTCATCAATCAAAACATTTCAAGACATCTAAGTCAGAAGGCATAATGCATCCCTGCTTTACTCCCGTCTGTAACTGATATTTGACTGATTTTATGCAATCAACTCGCAATATTTCTGTGTTATTATTATATTGACTTTAAGACAATATGAACAATATAGTTTTTTTTAATACCAAGATCAAAAAGGGCGCTTATTAATCTTATTTTCCCTGTTTACAGATAAATATCGGTAAGCCAGCTATTTGAAATATTATCCAAAGAAATCAGTTCAAGTAAAAAAAACTTGATCCCTTAAAGCAAAACTTTTGAACTGATTCAATTTTCATTGCGTATTTATGGCATTGGAACAACAAACTGTGTATGCAAAAGTTACAAAATGAACAATAATGATATCAGAAATTTAACTAGAGTTATAGATGCGGCATGAACAGCAGCAAAACTGAATTAGAACTGGGTGAGCCATGTCATGAGATATAAGAATAACCATTAAACTGAAAAAGCATTTAGCTTTAGAACCCAAAATTTGATACATAAATGAAAACTATCTAAAGTCTAACGTCATAACGAGCATCTCTATATCTAATTGGAGATACAAAGGAAAAACAAAATATTATGATCGCTAGAATGAACAAAGCTTGTGATAATTATGCTTATCACGTTTTGAAAAAACTACCCCTTACGGGAAAAGACAATAACACGCGTGCGAGAATTGTTACAAGACCGAGACCCTTTTATAAGTGTTTTTTTTTTTTCGAGTACCATTCATTGGGAATCGAGGTTCAACTCCCGAGCGGAAGTCGAATGTTTTATTAACTAGGCTCCGAAGGTCTTCAAAGTTAGTGGTAAATTTTAAGAACGTTGATGATAATTCTTAAAACTGAGGAAATAACTTAAAAGAAGATATTGAAATAGTTATGAAACAGCCACTGCAAGATCTTTAATTAGATTTGTTAGAGCTACACAAATGCACTTCAGAACGAACAATACATCAACTAGAAATGGATCAGATTTGTTAGAGCTACACAAATGCACTTTAGAATGAACAATACATCAACTAGAAATGGATCAGATTTGTTAGAGCTACACAAATGCACTTTAGAACGAACAATACATCAACTAGAAATGGATCAGATTTGTTAGAGCTACACAAATGCACTTTAGAACGAACAATACATCAACTAGAAATGGATCAGATTTGTTAGAGCTACACAAATGCACTTTAGAACGAACAATACATCAACTAGAAATGGATCAGATTTGTTAGAGCTACACAAATGCACTTTAGAACGAACAATACATCAACTAGAAATGGATCAGATTTGTTAGAGCTACACAAATACACTTTAGAACGAACAATACATAAACTAGAAATGGATAATAAAACTTCATTATTCTTCTATTTTATATGATACCCTTAAGTATAGCCAAATTGGTAATCCGGACATATTGAAAAGTGTGGAAGAGAGACAATTTTTTTTTATCTTCAGTAATCGAGCCCTCGGGCTTAGAACCCCTGGAATGGGCACGGAACTGGTTATTCACTCACATGTGAAGAAGCAGCAACACTGATGCACGTACTTATCACGTTCAAGTATTCTTACAAGGCGAATTCTACCAAACTAGAACAATTTTTTTTATTTTGGTTACCATCGGGAATCGAACTTCAATATTCTAAAAGTTTCAATACCACTTATTTGCATGGTATATAAAAGTGCCAAAGCTATTGCAGTTGTTTTATAGTAAGAATCTGTGAATCAAACCGGACCAAAAATATTTACCAATATGATGATGTTGCTTAATTTTGTTGTATTTTAACATCATTCAATTTATTTTTTCTTTTTTTCTAATGTAGTGACGACGAACACCGTGGCCTAGTAATTAAAACTCTCGACTTCCACCCGGATGTTTTGGGTTCGATTACCGATGATAAATTAAAATAAAAAAGAGTCCCCTCAGCCAAAAAGTTCGTATGGTTACAAAACTCACACACGTTAAACGTGTGTGGGTGTTATAATATTTCAAGTGCGGTTGAATCCCCAACGTGTGTAATGAGGAACCGCGAAATATTTGCCTATCCCAGAGTTTTAACCCCGGTGGTATCATTAATGCAGCTGAAGACAATGTTGTCTCCCGGACACACTCATCAATATGTCGGAATCATCAATTCATAGAAGTGGAAGAGTGGCATACAACTGAATTAATTTAACATGAATGTATGTTGAGGCGGAGAGGACAGAGCCCCACACTTTCTTATCACAAAAACTACGTTCAATTGCTTCAATCGATGATGGATTTATGGAGCCAATGCAATATACTCTCCCGGTTATACTCTTTAACTATCCAAATTTTTAATGTAGATATGATAGAAGTACCATTACTAATTAATGATTTGTTGTACATAATAAAAGCAATTTTAATATAAAAAAAAAACAATATTATTAAAACCTATTACTTGTCTGGGTCGATTTTCTTTGTGTCTTATTCAAACTGTTAGAGAGATTACTTAACACAAGTGAGATATAATAACTCACTAACGCATTAACTAAGTTGGGCTTAATGCAAGTCCGAATAGATGTTGCACAATCTCCATGACTGTGTTGCGTAACATATATATATGGAACAAAGAGAGGCATTATGCAACGTCTTAATATTAAAAAAATTGCAGTCAAAATGTTTGATGCAATTACCGATTACTCGAAATGTCGATAATAAATTATTTCGTGCTTCAAATTAATAATGATGAATCTAAATTATCATAAAAGTAAAATTTCGAAATGATATTTCCGATGTAACGGTAATTATTATTTGTGAAGTGCTGTGAATATCCAAATTTTAATTTGGTATCCCCACTTCTGGAGTATTTCGTGTTATCTTCGTAGTTTTATGGCGTCAAACGTTTTGCCTGGGTGGTACCAGATACCATAAGGGATTCATCTTGTCATACGGACAACAGACGAATGAATTCAAAGTTTCTCAGAAGTTCAAGCGGAAAGAAAACTTAATCGCTTATCACCCGTCTAACAATATCATATGCCCCTTTACGTGAAAGCATTAAAAACAAAAAAAATATGCATACACTTAGTTAATTCAACTGAGATTTCCTAATTAGTCAATTGATAGTAAAATGATAGTCTTGCATCAGAAATCTTTAAGCAAGAATAAATTGAAATATGAATATATAAAATGTTTAATTACCTCAAATTATGTTAACTATTTTACTTACTGTAAAATACTTTGAAAATCTCGATTTGTATTAAATTATTAGTTATTTTTATTTTTTTAAATCATAGGAGAGATCACTTATGGTTTGACTTGAAAATTGCTGACCCTTACTAAAACATACATATTCTTTTAGAGTAGCCACTAATTAAGTTTTTTTTTATTTGTTTATCATACGAATTTCAAATAAAATAATACAATTATCAAGTGAATAAGGTTTTTCAATGTGTTTTGCCGCGTGGTTTGATTTAATACGAGTATGCCATTGTTTCCAAAAAAAAATACATTTTTTTATCTTCAGGGCTTGTTCGTAGCCCGAAGTTGACTACGAATAAGCCCTGAAGATGAATACTGCAATGTTTTCGAAACATTGACATCATAAGTCAAACCCCGTGATAAAACACCCCAAAAAACCTTTTCCAACCGATATGAAGAACCGTAAAAGTCTCATATTTGATTCAATTATATATAAAGTTATTCAGATAAAAAAAAATCTTATATCAAATATTTTTGTGTATTCAATATATTTTTTCGAACTCTTTTCTATTCATTTTAATGAGCTTGCCTTCTTAGTGTTCGAGACAATTGAAGAAAAATATAAAGTTTAAATCACGGTGAGAAAAATTCAAAAATATATTTTAAACTCGGCCACCAAAACTATTTTTTCTTCAAAAAACGGAGAGAAAAAAGTAAAGTGTACCGCTAAACAGGTAATCTAGTTCAACATAATAATACTTGTTCCAAGTGCTCCCTTTCTTACATAACTTATATTCACTTTCGATTTCAATAATTTTTATATGAATGAGATGAAAACATGTTTTAACAATCTCTCTTCAGTTCTCAATTTATTATTACATAATTTTAATTCATACGTTTTCATCTCATATTACTTATACTTAATCGTCAAAATTAGCAGTAAGAGGTAAAATAAGTGTTTTTAAATAAAACATTTAAATTTTTTTTTAGTAAACCAATGTATTTATTGCTCGTTTTATAAACATAAAAAGTTGTATAAACATAGCTGTTTATAAAAAAATACCTAATTGCTCAACTTATCATCCACATAACTAAATAATTAGAGATCATAAAGTAGGATAAATGTGAGACAAAGAAGGATTAGAAAGAACAAAAAAAAACAAAAATTCAACAAAGAAAAACTCTAAACTAGATGAAGAAGAAACTAGAAACAGTTCAAGGTACATCATGATAATCTTTGGTCGAAAAGACCAACTTCCGTCGATATCGATACATATGAATATTTACAAATGGATAATCACTAGTTTCAAGTACAATCTGCAACGGAAGGTTTTGGCATTTCACTAGTGGTAACTCTCTTCTTCTCCGCCCCAGTGGTGCTCGTGCTCGTGTTTCTTCACGTACACTGGGACTGGGACCTTGACTGGGTATGGGACCTCCTTGTATACAGGGACTGGGACTTCCTTGTAGACTGGGTAGGGCTTGTCGATATGAACCTTCACTTCATACGGCACCTTCTTCTCCACTTCATATGGTACCTTCTTGATGACTTCATAAGGCTTAGGTACTGGTACTTTAACTTCAACTGGGTATGGTTTCTCAACCTCGACCCTGTATGGTTTGTCTACTGGTACCTTGACTTCATAAGGCACTGGCTTGTGAACTGTGACTGGGTATGGTTTCTCAACATGAACTGGGTAAGGTTTGGGCACGTATACGTTGTAAGGTTTGTCGACTGGGACCTTGACTTCATAAGGGACCTTCTTGATGACTTCATAAGGTTGGGGCACTCTGATTTCGACCTTCACTGGGTATGGGACCTTCTTTTCAACAGTGTAGGGTTGTGGTACTGGAACCTTGACTTCATAAGGCACTTTCTTTTCTACGGTGTAGGGTTGTGGCACATGAACCTTGACTTCATAAGGCTTGTCTACTGGTACTTTGACTTCATAGGGGACTTTCTTTTCCACGGTGTAGGGTTCTGGGAAGTAGACTGGATACTTGACAATCTCCTTAACTGGGTAGGGTACCTTCTTTTCGACAGTGTAGGGTTGAGGAATTGGTACTTTCACTTCATATGGAACTTTCTTTTCTACGGTGTATGGAATGTGTTTCTCCACGGTGTAAGGCACTGGGATCTTCTTGATGATCTCAACGTGTTTCACATGCTCTTGCTGTCCGTGTCCATAATCTCCGAAGCCTCCATGTCCAGAGGATGGTTGCCATCCACCGGAAGAACCTCCACCAGAGTACCCTTCATTGCCACCTCCGCTGGAGAACCCTTCATGGCCACCTCCGCCAGAGTACCCTCCATGTCCACCTCCGATGGAGTATCCTCCATTTCCACCTCCGACGGAGTATCCTCCATGGCCACCTCCGTATCCTGATCCGAAGTCGAAGATCCCCCTTTTGTCCTTTTTGTCGTCACTAGCGGCAACCGTTTGATCTGCAGACCTCTCGGCTTCTGCGCGACCTTTCTCCTCACTGGCAAAGGCCACCACGGCCAAAGAGGCCACGCACAAGAGCTAGAACAAATTGAATCAACATTTTAATAACCTCTTAAATTGAAATGGAAAACTAAATATCACATAAAACTATAGATTGTTGACAAAGAGAGATTTTCAGTTTTTTCATTCGTATGATACCCTTCAATACATCGGCATTGGCATGATTTAGAAATATAAATTTTCTTTCCGCTTGAATGTTCCACACAAACCAATATTAGACTCACTCCGTCTTTGGCATGCTGTTAGAAACAACTGAAAAAACTCTTAATTTCAAGTCAGTAATATAACGAGTTTCATTCTTCATTTTTTTCTTTCCTCTCCACCATCCCTCCCTTTTTCTTTGATTGATGATATCTCACTTTTACTTTGTATATTGTTCATAAATTTTGTAAAGATGTATAATCATTTGAATAAGTTTTGCGACCATGTAAATTCCTTTATTTACTTTTGTCTGGTTGGTTGGAAAAGACTGCCACCTAATAATAAGCCCGCCAGATTGTTTATACAATGAAGTGTTCAATAAATAAACAAACATTGTCAAGAGTGACGCTCAGTGTGGTACTATGAGGGTTATCTACCTTGAGACGGTCACTTATATCGAGAACTGTGTATTCGTATATTATTAAATGATTGTAAATTTTGTAAAAAACTTGACTTTTGTGCGTGCATACTTTTGTGTTATTTGAATTGTTTCATATTATTTATACATATTTTTATTTGTTTTTTTATGTGGCTTAATTTTTCTTTTTGATAAATGAAATAATCAATACTTCATTTATTTTTTTGAATATTGTTGTAAGGTACCAATATTGTACTTACTATTGATAAAATAAATAACAAATAAACACGTGCACAAAAACAAACAAGAACAAAACGTCATCGACACATGGATAATATAACTGCATTATTTATATACGTAGAGTCAAGACAATGGGTAGATAATATCTATATAATGTGAAATATGTGAAGACAGGTGGAAGCAAATCTTGCAGATTATATTATTGACCGATGATAAAATCGTCAGAAAGGTGATGGAATTCTCTACCTAACATCATAAACCGATGTATACAACAGAAGCATCGTTAACATGAATACGCTGATAGAGAAATTCAAGTCAATAAAATCTGATTTTATTGATGTACACATCAATCAAAGAATCGCTGAGATAATAAATTACACTTGAATTTATTGCTAAGTCAAGTGTAGCAAAGTGTGTTAGAATAAGTAACATTCTTAGATGAAAATTACATTACCCTCAATTAATCGAAGGAAATGGTAATGCAAATTAAAACAAGTCTTGCATAACAAATTATTATTTTCATAGATAGGCAACATGGATGCTGTTAATTTATGTATCAATTATAACTGTCATATGTTCCTAAAGAAAAACCAAAGAATATAAAATAGCGATTCTGTGTGTAGTATGTGTAGGACATGTCCAGACAGTTTTTAAACTGATCCAATATCATAGAACTCACTACAATATTGTGTAGTTAAATACAAAATTCCACAACTCAGCAAAATATCGTTTCCTTGGATTATTGTGGAATTTTGTTTTTGAAAATTTTAACTAATGTTCTCACAAATATGTGTTTTGATTAAAAGAAAATTGTTGGCTGAGTTCTGAGCAGTCATGATTGCACAAGATCTAGCAACACTCTTGCAAAAATCTTATAACACTTAAATTAGTATAGAAAGTTTGAAATCAGCTAATTCCATTGCTGTTATTAATGTGATGTCTTCAATAAAGAAAAAATTCGACATTTTACTAAAAAAACATTGAAGTAACCGTAGATATATCAATGAATAAATAATAGACTGTCTAAAATAGAAAATTTAAGCGTTTATATCGTTTGACATCTTTTCAATAGAAACTATAGCATTTATCAAACGTATTTTTTTCTATTTCATTTAATTCGTTTGATTTGGAAATACATTCTTAATGAGTACAAAATTACACCGTTTTTCGATATTCATGATAAAAATGAAACTCATCTTTTTCCTTACATAAGTTGTCAAAAAATAGAAAAATGAACTCTTTTACGAGTATTAACTTACCTAAAATTATATACATTTATAAAATAAATTTCAAAGTAAAAACGTACAATGTTTTTTTTTTAAATCGAATATATTGCCATTGAATACTGCAACCTCCTGAGTCTAATTGATAAGACGCCTGTCTTCCGGTTCGGAAGATGTGAACTCGATCCCGTTGGTACCCAATTTTTTTTAAAAGGGTTACAGTCTAAATTTTATATAAGGCGAATTATGATAATTACAAATGACTCCAATTTCAAATGGAAAAGATTGCCAAATGGCACTAATTCCGTCATGTTGTACTGTATACAACGAAAGAGTAGTAGAAAACAATACAAATACATTTATCATGAATTGTCTCTAAATTATTAAAAAAAAATATTTCTTTACCATTTCAATTATGACTAATCGGGTACTCAAGATGATTTGTATTATAGTATAGGAATTTAAAAAATATAGTTACAATGGGGATATCAAATTATTTCCTAACATCAGAAAATGAAAGTTAACAATCAAGTTCAATAAGTTGATAAAACGAGATTAATCTAAATGTAACAAGTAGTTTCTTTACTTAACAATAATCTAAACATGAAACTGTAACTGTAATCCGGTCACTTGCGATGGTGATCTAACAGTGTGATGGACAAATGTCAAATGCGGAGAAAATATTACAGACCATGGTTGTATTAATTTCCTGTAGCAAATAAGATATCTCTTCCGCGTGTTATTCAACAACATTATTCAATAATGTATAATATTCAGAATAGAAATACGAGTATTCACACGAGATCACTCTTAACTATAATAATTGAAGTTAAATTCCATATTATTATTTTGACCAGCATGAAAACTTTCCTATTATCTAATTGACGCTTTGTTTATTTTTATCTTCTTTGTAAGGTGAAAACATGAAAATATTGTTAGTCAAGATTAAGATGTTTCGTAAAATTATAACCTCTTGAATCTCGTAATTTATAAACTTTCTAAAACACGTATTATGAAAATTATCTTGACTAGTGTGCAGATTAATTTGTATAAATATCAGTGAATTTAAAAAAATAAACCGAAAAGTGTGTTATCAGTGTCTTAATTCAAACTTAATACAGAGGTTTTCATTAGTGAAATCTAAAATATTAAGATAAAATTTATCTCAGTTAAATTTAACTTCATATCTACGAGAATAACCAATTCGAGACTGAGGCACACAAACTCCTAATTAATAAGTAGTGTTTACGAGCGTAATCAAAAATTGGATCCAGCCACGTGCAGCGCGTCTGATAATGTCCCGCCTGTCCAAAACGTGGCATTAAGTCATCCATCAGAAGTCAGCTTCCGATCCCCGAGGGCAGCTCTTTTGAATGATCATTAATCAGACATCGATGAATTATTACCAATTTAACTCTTGTTGTATGTCGTGAAATGTTAAGTTTAAAATAATATTAAATGTTTTTATTTTTGTCTATTCTTGATCAAAGGTTTTAATAATCCTTTGTGATGAGTATAAAAGCAAATGATTATATCATTTAATACATTGTATATTTTTTAAAATCGACTATCTAAACCTAAATATTTTATTTATAATATTAAAATATTAATAACAACAAATATAAAGAATAGAAACAATTTTCAACAGATTTTTTTATTTTCTTGTTAAACTTAAGTATTAAAATACCATTCTGAGAAAAACAATGACTACATAAAAATCAAAAGCAATGTACGCATTAGATTTTCACAAGAGCATATTGACTATAATTATTTATATTTAAAATGCTTATTTATTCATATATTTCATTTAAGCACAAAAGCTATTGAAAAGTGCTTCTATCATACTTCACGAATTAACAAATCAGGTAAGGTTGTTATCTAGCTTTCAAATATTTTTTATATCTAGCTTTCAAATATTTTTTACAGAGAATTTGTGAATTTAATAAATAAATTATCAAATAGTTGCACAATGCATATAAAAGTATATTAGTGTAAAAACTTATTTATCAGTTTTCTTTAATTTTTTAATAAATATTCATCAAATGAGCTCATTAAAAATTATAATCATTCTACCAGAGCATAAACATAAATGATTTAAAACAGTGATGATTTAATTTAATGAAAAAAAAATTAAGTTAGTGAACGTAAATAAGCATATTTTGGAACGAAATCATCTCTTTTAAAATGTTATCGATGCACTCAGGTGCATTAAAGGTTAATGAAGTATATCGAAAAAATTGTAAATTGATTTGGCGTGAAAGATGCATAATTAATATTCGGGAGGTTGTATAATCTTTATGTTTGCTGTTTAACATCAGGGTAGATGGTTATTTAAATATTTTAAAATTTATGGCATATGCTTCCAGAATTATATGCCTAGTTTGTATAATCATGCAAAAATAAGATTATATGTAAAAAAGAAAATGTTTTTTATTTTTATATATTATGGGAAAATGGTAGACGATGATATGGTACTTCAATATTTAATTAATGATTTATTGGTATATCACGCAAACAATAAAATGAAATGTTAAAAGTAAAATATTTTGTTAATATACTCGTATATAATGGGCAAATAACAATGATAATAAAATAGCACTTGAAACTTATAGATAAAAGTGCTGGAGCCAATATATAATTGCTAAGTTGGAAAACCAATTCGTCACTAAAGTATGTTTTTTTAAGGCACTGATTACCTCCGTAGTCTAATTATTAAAACGCCAGTCTTGCAATCTGAGTGTTGCGGGATCAATTCCCATAAGAACCCAATTTTTCTGTCTGGTTTCCAGTTAAGGCTTATTTAACCGCCTTTCTGGTTGTTTGAAAGATAATGTTAAATGGCCTTAAACCCCACCAGGTTGTACTGTATACAATGTAAGTGTTATACAGTACAAAATCTTTGAGTGAATGTAGATAGTATTGACACTAAATGTAATCAGTAAAAGCAGATTAAAAAAAATAATCTGATTCAGAAGCTTGTGAATGATGTTTTATGTAGCATTGGGATAAATTATTATAAATATTTCAATGTCCACTGTGAAATATATATATATATATATATATATATATATATATATATATATATATATATATATATATATATATATATATATATATATATATATATATATATATATATATATATATATATATTGCACTATTTAGAATAATTTTATAAATTCATATTGAAAAGAAATATGGGAAACTTAAACACGAGAACATACATACTTTCCTAGTGTTGACTGCAGTTCTTAGGGTCATAAAATTATTTACTTTAAGATTTATAACTCTTACTTTCCAATATGGAGTATTATTGTTTTAATAAATGAAAACTTGCGCATAAAAAGCAGAAGAGAAAGCTGAAGATGATAAAAATACGTTAACATATAATCGACAAGATTAACTTTGATATAAAACCGTCGACATTTGAACTGGAACGTTTAGATGAATAATTTATATAATATGTTCTTGGCCAGCAAAAACGCAAAGTGCGTGAACAAATAAACCAGTAAGAAAGTCTTTTTTTCATTAAATATCGGAGCAATGAACGGAATTCTCTTCATATGTAACAGATGCAGGGAAAATTTGCCGGACGAGATGGTTTACTTTCTTTGATGCCTTTCATCGCTATCAACTGCTAATGAACTATCGGAGTCTCAACCACCATTTAACTTACATTAAGAATATATTTTTGTATAATTCAATTTTTTATATCATGACAAATAAATTGAGACTCGATTTATTGTATACATTGCACATGTTTATTCAGTAGTAATTTATGACAAACAAAAGTAATGAAAAAAAGATAAACGCGGTAGAAATGTGTAAATAAAAAACAATGGATGACAAAAAAAGATTGAGGAAATTAAAAGAAGATGCTTGGCTTAAAACTAATGAATACTTTAAACGTTAAATGAGTGAATGGTAAAAAAAAATTAGCCAGGATAGAATTTTGTGAAGTTATGTTCTCTCTGCATATCTAATATATGTTGGGGTAAGATACCCAGATTAATTGGACGAAAAATATGACAGAACTAATGCATCTAACAAGAAACTAGACGACGAAGAACACGACAGTGCTGAAAGAAAGTCATACCCGATGGATAATGGATTCCAAACCTTGTACATCAAACGTAAGACGAAAGTTGGATGAAATAAATTATAAAATAACCAATGTGGTAAAGGGACTGCAAGTTTCACTGAAAACCTTTTATTTTTTCGACGTAAAGTAGAAAGATAACGAATAAAATATAGATTAAATGATTGGTCAAAAATAACGTACTGATAAAATCAAAAGGTATTTTTAATCAAGTACTCAAAATTAGAATAATAAAACAAATGTGTGATTCCTTTTCGAAAATTAATGACTGAAATAAAAGGCTGGAAAGAGTCCTGTTGGGATATGAAAATTGAATGAACTGTTCAAGTCTTGACCAATCACTCGAACTGCGTAGTGCTTAGCACATCACAGTGACTGTTTGCTACGAATATATATCTTTAATTACCCATTAATGTTATTCCACTTTCTTTCCTATATGAACGTGTAAACTGATGTTTTAATTGAAACGAATGGACTTGACCAGTTGACTGACATAATGAGGAAACCGCTGTAATGAAGAGGAATATATAGCAAATTGCTGATACGCGGAGAAATAAAATTATTTAATTAGCTTCTTTTCAGCTTACAAATCATCAACATATTTCACGGATGGTGAGATCTTGATATTTCTATAAAATCAAAACATCGTTGAATTGAATAGGGCACACTCCCATTAGAGTCACGGGGTATAAATAATACAAGCTTGATATTTTTCGGGTTGTCTTTTTCAATAGTATGTAATAGACAGACATTCGCAAATAAGAATCCAGGATAAGCAGTTCTTCAGGTTTTCTGTAGGCTTCGAGACCCTTGGACTCATTCCTCAACGTCTTTAAAATAAACTACTACAATAGCCTTAAATCTACGGTTTCAAAGTGGCAGGATATATGAAAGTGTTTTATGCATTCCTGTGTTCCAGATGAAATGTATAGGGAGATTATGAAAAATAAGGAAAATATTTTTTTGAATTCTTATTTCAAAGTTGCTAAAACGTCATGAGATTATTTTTGATTGGCAAGAAAAATATCGTAAAAATGAACCCTTGAAATGTTCAACTTTTTAAATACTCTGGATTTTTAGTGATGATTCAATCAACAGACTTTTTAAATGCAAAAGTGTGATAATAGATTTGTACTAACATAAAAAACCTTTTAAACAATTGAAATGTTTAAAGGTGTCTTTTCTTCCTTACATATTAAAAAAAATTAAGAGGAAAATAAGATATAAAAAATATATAATAATCCGAAAAAATCTTAAATTAAGTTATCTGCGCATCATTATGGATATACTGTATTGTGACTTAGAAGTTGCATAGTTTGAGAAAGTATTTTCCTGAAATGATTCTATAATTGAGGAAATGAAAATTATGAAAATTAAAAACCTTTTTCTAATATTCTTTCACCACATAACTTAATATGTATAATATTAATTATATATGCTATATTGCCACAATGTATTATTCAACCCAAGTTCGTGTTATCTGTTATAAATTCTTTACTATCGTATATGGTTTAGTTTAGTTGTTAAAAAACATATATTTAAGTAAAGATTTTTTTACAATGAATTTCCATTCCGCGTAACATATTTTAATGTACACAGATGTAGTTTAAATTAATGGTTTTATTGAACCACACTTCCTTTATTATGGAATATTAAACCAGAATCAATAAAAATCTAAAGTCTAGTTGTTATTTATTTAATCCGTATAAAATATATTTTTATGATTTGAAAAATAAATCTTCAAAAGTAATAAAATAATGTAATCATTATTATAAGAATCTCTTGAAAATAATTGACATTACAATTTAAAAAAAGAAAAAGTAATAATTGTAAAGTAGGCGTATAATTCAGGATATGTTTTTCCTTGCGATAGATGTACGTAAAAACTAAATTTGAAATAAATGAAGTAAATTTATACTTCAAAATTCAAATTAAAAAATAATAATAATAAAACGATCTGAACAGAAGTTTTCATGAAAAATCAATCCGCTTTATTACATGAACAATCAATATTGCCCAAATCGAAATAAACTTTTAAAAACCATCCCTTTAAAATAGATCCCTTAAATTATTAACTCGGTTTATTATTATGATAATTGTAGTAAGAGTTATATATAATAATGATAGATTTTGATTTTTAAATTTAATTATTGAATACTGAACTTAATATTTTTTTACTCAAATTTACCACAAAAACAACACAATAAGATGTACCGAAGCTAGACTTACCAGCAGTTTCATGTCTCCACAGTATAGAACACGAATATTGGAGACCAGTTGGAGAACTGATACCTTTCCTCTGTCTACCACCAGTTTATATATTATTCCCCCACTGATGATGGCCACTGCGATGGTAGGAGAGAAATAGTGGATGTCTGAAGTCAGACATATGGAAATTCGGTGGCGTTACACTCGGGTATAGCACTTAGAAGCTTTACTGTTGCATACGATCGTTTGAACAGAGATGTTAAACGTTGGTTTCTTAACGATTTATTGGGTTTTGTTGTATATTTTCATTTCATTAACTAAACTTGAGTCTCATATGAAGCGATGTTAATAATTTGCTAATTAGCTACTTAAAAATATTCGTAGTTCATTGGAAGAGATTGTCATATAGAATGGAACGAAAGTGTAATGTAACACAATACAATACAGAAGTACAGAATATATAATACAATTGAATATTTATTGTGATCGACAATTGAATCTAATGAAAGATTCGCTGACAAGATAAGGGCATCGTTGAAAGACGTTGAAAGGAATGAAATTAGTGATTTGTTGATATAACTAATTGAGAATTGTAATAAAGTAAATGTATTCGCAGGATTTTGCTTTGTTGTTCAGTCTGTTTCAGCATTGTTACTTTGTTTCGGTGGTGTTTTGGAATGTGCAGTGTTATTTTTTTCTCTTAAGTCATAATTAAACACAATTATGCATAAGTAATTATACAAAAATAATAACAAAGGGAAAACAATAGGGACACTCAATGAATGCACTAGTGCAGTAGACAGTTTATTTGATGATGATTGGTGATGTTTTTCTTCATTTTTGTTATTGTACAATTTAAATTTTATATTTATATTTGATACAGTAATAAATTTTATTATATTGAACTTCAGACAAATTATTATCATAAATATTGTAAAGTCAAGAGTTTTTTGGGATCAATTTTATTTAATTTGTTTTATTTTTATTCAATATTTACAAGAAATGAATCAGTATTTTCAGTCGACTTATATAATTTATAAATAATACCAAGAATTTAAGTCCCAATTACCAATGTTTATCTCAAGCACAGTTCTTTCATATCATCAGGTCACAACATATGGAAAAAAACAAAACACTCATGCGTGTTGAACTCAATATGTCCACATTCGAGCCAGCTACCGCGTTGTACTTTCGACACATTCTTACTAATGGGTTATAGAAGCCGATGTTAGTTCTAAATGTAGCTGGATTTAACAAAGCAGATATTCTAAGGGAGCAAAAAGGAACGCTCATCAAAACGTTCCAGAGTCAAAAGTGAGTTCATCAGATCATTCAAGACTTTAAAAAAAAATACAAGATCAAAGAAACATCTACGATACTCAATCAATTGAAGATCGAAAATAAACAATCTATACCTGTACGACCTAAGAACACTAAACAACCCTTCCTTATGATACTTCCAAAATCACCGCTGGACCGCCTCAATTAGATATATGGCGAAACGTGGGCATGGAAAATACTGAAAGCAGCCGAATAAATGCTTACTCTTAGCAGGATACATAGGGTACCCATATATTATGTAACAGAATACGGAATGAAGTGATTAGGGGGGAACGTGAACCTAAGGATGTTGAGTAAAATGAAGAAGAGCGTTCTGAGAAAATTTGGTCATGTAGAATGAATTAATGAAGAAAACTAACATAATAAATATATGGTACAAATTTTATAGGAAAGTGTGGTACAAAAAGACCAAGAATGGTGGGATCAAGTGAATGATATTTTGAAAGAAGAAAACGTAGAAATTCAGAGAAATCGTAGGCGCTATGTGTATAAGATGTCAAAGAGACGAAAAAAGTTAATTGAAATGGAATTTTTTGACAATCTGTCTTCTTTGCCTACTCAGACAGAGAATTATTAAGGTGATATATAACATACATATGTTTATTTTGTCTTTCTTTACTATAAATAATTTACCTTTTTTTTAAATGTTCACCCTTCTTGTATTATGGGTCGTATTAAGTGATCAAGCTTAACATTATTATTTTTTTCTTAAAATGAAACGTGTTACAAGAAAACGCTATAAAAATAGTTGTTTTTATTACGGTTCTCATGCCAAATGTAGAGTGCCACTTTCTCGCAACAAAGAAGACACGCCACTACTCGCATGGTACCGCACCATTGCCTTGCTCAAAAATAAATCCACCCGAGTATCATAGACCGTTTACCGCCTCTGCGGCAATTAACCATATTCTGTTTTATGAGTACCTCACCAACGTTACATATCATACTTATCTGTTGCTGATCAAAAATGGTGATGATCCAAACCGTCATATCTTATCCCGTGAGGAGAAAGCCAAGGTAACATTCACCACAAAAGGTGAAAAAAATGGTGATGATCCAAACTATCATCTATTACCCCGTGAGGAGAAAGCAAAGGAACCAAAGGTGATCAAAAATGGGGATTATCCAAACTATCATCTGTTACCCCGTGAGGAAAAAGCAAAGGAACCATTTACCACAAGGTGATAAAAATGGTGATGTTCCAAACTATTATCTATTACCCCGTAAGGAGAAAGCAAAGAAACCATTTACCACAAGGTGTTCAAAAATGATGATGATCCAAAATATCATCTATTACCTAATGAGGAGAAATCAAAGGAACAATTCACCACTAAATGTTGGTACCAATGTTTTTAAAAAGCGCTCCAGTCTAGTTTTTACTAAAGGCATCTTTCCGATCGCTTGGAAAAGATTTCCTTATGGCTATAACCCCGCTAAATAGAACAATACTATTACTTTAAATTAAAATTACGAGTATATCATAATTCCTTTCTCTCGTTTTAGCCAATAATTTAATCAGAAATATTTCGAAGTTTACGATAATGACTTTTTTATTATTTTTTTGTCTGGTGATAATAGTCACGCGTGCTAGACGTGTGCGAGTTTTGTAACCTCTTTACATGCGATACAATTATTAACATGTTCAGGGGGGATATGGGAGTTTTGTGCTACTGTAGAGGCCGAGGACAATGTAGTGTCTTATATTACACTTAAGTTGTTTACAATACCTGGAAGATGTATTACCATATTTCAATATCTACCAACCAACAACAAATGTTCTTGGGAGTCGAAAGGAAAAAAAACCACTTATTTTTTTAAATAGGGTTTTATTGGGAATTGGACCGACAGTCCTCAGCTTCAAAAGACAGATGTCTTATCGACAATACCACATGTCACTTTCATGATATCCACATTACGAACTTAAGCTTATGTGTTGAGTAAAATACAGAAGAGTACTTAGAGATGCTTTGGATACGTGGAACGAAGGAATGAAGAAAGCTTAACAAAACAAATATGCAGTGCAAATATGAGTGGCAGGCTTAGTAGAGAAAGATTGAGGAGAATATGGTTAGATCACGCAAATGGTATTTTGTAAGAAAGAAGAAATCGTCAGAGTTATATGAGAAGATGTATGGGTGTGGAGAGGCGAAATATGTGTGTCGAGATAGGAAAAAACTCGAATTTGCCCGGTCTACCCCAATAGGGGAACGGATGGTGTGTATGTATAATATGAGTATGTTATTGTAGATAAAATTACAGTTTTTTCGTTTAAAATATATCTCGAACTCTACTTCTCTTAGGACCAGCATCTATATTAACGAACTTCAAATTCATATTTTTTCTTGAGCTCCTACCATACAACCTTTCGTCCATTAATTCTCCTTTTTAATATTATGTAAACGTCTTTAGAACTAGTCCACAACCATGCCTCTGTTATAAGTAAGTATAGTATTATAGTAAAGTTGTTGCAGAGCAACTTGTTCCGTACATTTTCTAATGTCCTCATTTCTAACGAAATTATATCATCGCAAACCCAACATTCTCTGCAAACATCATCTCTTATATTTGCATGCGGAACATTAGTTCATCTAACTAAATTGACCATTTATCTACAATAACACATTGCAATCCGTCTTGGAAGAAACTATCCAGCGCCATTGTTCCTCTATGGTTTTAAATCTACTAACTACAGCCACCGAAACCTTGTAAGTAACCAGAGCTTTCCGTTCCGGAGTTGCGGTATCAATTCCAATTGTAATCAAGTATATCCATAGAATATTTTTAGGGATCAAACGATAGTAAAAATAAATGGACAATTTATAGAACGCCGTCAAGCGAGTAAACTTTCTTCGAGGGCGCTCTAACTCAGGATTCTCATCTGCATATGTTCAGAAAAACATATTTGGTACGAAAATCGCTCGATTTTTTTACCAAAACATATTTGGTAAAAAATCAGAAAATTTACCAGGAGAAGACGAATTGCAAAGAAACCCCTGTTAATTTCGGAATGCATTCGGCTTTATGTGTGGTGTAGTGTATTTTGCAGTGTTCATATAACATTATAAATTTTGAAAAGATCTTTCTAAACGGGTGTTTAAATTATTTCTAAAGCTGCACACATCATTCATATCACTAACACTTAGAGATATACCATTTCACGCCAAAGGACTAGCAGCGTCAAAAGCTTTATCATAATACCACACACTATTGGATCGATTTGGAACATCCTTTTTTTAGATGAAGAAGAAACCATCTCAAAGTTCTACTTCTCTCCCTGAAATGACGGTATCGCAGCTAAACCAATTACTCACTGTTCAGTTAATTTCAGCAAGAATTGCAAATCAGTGCAAGTGCATTCAATGTTGATGTTACAAAACTGTCACAGATGACATGTTTTATTGTCACATACTTCTTGGACCCATATGCTAACTGTACCAACAGACAACACGGGTCTTCTTGCGTCACTCTGGCGATCATCTTCTTGTTGTCAGAACATCATTAAGTGGTACCGGTAGCGTGAAGGATGGAACGCCAACAATCTGCAGAGTGCTTGGCACCAATCTACTTACTATATACCTCTTGTTAGATGTGAAACGGTGAAAATCAAACGTCGCCTAATCTATTGAACCTTTTCCTCTTATTTTTTCAAACTTAATTACAGGGTATGTTTATTGGGATTATTTTTACATTATTTAAACGTAAACTTTCAGCTATTTTCTCGTATTGAATTTTATCATGTTACATTTTCATTGTATACAGTACAATCTGGCCGGGCATTGCCAAATTGTAATCACTCCAACAAACAAGAAAAATATTGAAGATGCCTCAATCGAAACACAGATCAAAACCATTTAAAAAAATAGTACTAGTATGTACCTAATTTCCAACTAGGCGATACTAATCGTCCACGTAGATGACTTTCCATAAAAATGGTCGCGGATGAACTTCTATGACGCTCAACATGAGATATCTTGAATTTATTCATCTTTTCACTTATATATTTTCTAGTATTTACTCTTTTCTTCATTATCTAAAAACATCCTCAATTTTGTCGATTGGTCGGTAAGGATTGATTCAAATAGAAAAAAAATCAATGACTTTCTATAACTCGCCTCTTTTAGAACTTGTAACCATTTCAACTTTTGTACTAGGAATGGTTACAAGTTCTAAAAGAAGCGAGTTATAGAAAGGAATTGATTTTTTTTCTATTTGAATCAACCCTTACCGACCAACCTACAAAATTGAGGATCCATATAGGAAAATCCCGGAAGCGAAGACATCAGATGTTTTTCAGCCTCACACCCTTGTGCATGTAGGCTAAGAAAAAAAACAGAAAATTAATAAATGGCAGAAATAATAAAAAAGTAAACCCACAAATCAATCGGTTGTCATCGGTTTAAAGTATTTTTTTGGAATTGTAGCCACGTTGAGTTTTTTTAATTTGTGGGGTTACGATGGCGTTGTTACCTTCATCCTGGGAAAGATATAAAAAAATCTTACCAAATAACGATCGATATTCGATAATGTTTAATTTAATGACATCAAAACGTCGGTCAATATTTGTGATATCGAAAAACTTTGCTGCAACTTTAGTCACTTCATCATGCTAATGCATTTTTTTTATATGTTTTTGTATTCACTGGTAAAAGTATCTCACTGAAATAATATTTTCTACCTGGGTATCTAGAATTTATTTTAATATATGCCCCCCTTTTAACGGGAAACAGTTAACGAGAAAATATAAATATTAGAAAAACCTTTTTAAAATCCTATTTCCTAAGTTTTTTTTCTACTCAAAAAAGAATATGAAGAAAAAAAACCTGTAAATATAATGGTATCGAAATATTTATTTTCTTCTTTGAAAGTGGATTTGGGATAGTTTGATTAACAGCAAGGAATGTGCTCGATAATCAGGTACACTATTGCATTGTGCAGCACACTAACTAGAGCATCAGATCTTGAAGGATGATATCTGATTGTAAAGTTAATAAAAATACCTTACTTCAATTACTTTTCGTTCAAATTGGTTGAAATTCAGGTTAGGAGTTAAGTACTGAAAAAGTATCATAATTATATACCATACTTAACATTACACAGGTCTTTTTTAGGTAAACAGGGGATAGATTGTAAAGCCTTTTTATACATACACAGCTCTTGATTCATCCACATCTCATCATGTATATTCTTCTCTTTCTCATACTTCTCAACTTTTCGTTATTCAAAACTTCTCAAATATTCTATCTCATCCTCGCTCTCTATTTATTTAAAATATATATTTATAAAAAATATCTAAATTGTTAATCTTCTGTGACTCGTTATTTCAATATGGACAAACTGTCTGAATATTAGTTTCATAATTGTATTTATTACATCCACCTCTAACATGTTTCTTTTATATAATAATTATTTACTCTATTATACGAGTACATTGTAATGACAGATATTCTACAAAAGGCACGTATTTTTACTGTATTTATTCAGCTCCTATAAGTCCGTTTCATTGCCCAGGCCTAATTTTCATACACCACTGTGAAGATTCGAAAAAAAATCGATTGATTTTTTTTAAAACAGTCTACTTTGTTTCTTACAGCAACACGTCTTTCAATATATTTATCTCATCATCATTCGAAAATATACTTCCCGAATAGTCCGAACCATTAACTTGCTCTAATATTTCGTAGTTTTTCCATATATGGCAAATACACATTCTATGATACTTCTTAAGAACCATTATTTTTTACTTATTCATTCTTAATAATAATAAAAGCACAATTTATGTAGCGCTGTTTAGAGATCAGACTCCCATGAGGGGTGCTTAACTCGGGATTCCCCAATATTATTGACTGATTAAAAACATTTCAATATTAATAACACAAGTTGTGTTTAAGGGTAGGAAGATGGTGGGGCTGCGGATATTAGATAGGGGACTTTCCCACAGCTTCATATGTTAAGAAAAACATATTTTGTAAGAAAATCGCAGAAATTTATCAATGAAAGACGAACCACAAAGAAACCTTTGTGGATCTTGCGATGTATGATAATAACACTTTCGGATTTAATTGTAGTGTAGTGTAAGTATGTAATGTTCATATCTTGGTTCTTGAGATACTGAGCTGGTGATCGAGTTATCCATAGGGGTATGTCTAGTATTAGCTGTAGATCAAAATTAGAATGGGACGTCAGAGCGCAGTCATTGGCGTATGCAGGTTTGATATTCTATAGTACTGGCGAATTTTTAGAATGGGATATCAGAGCGCAGTCATCGGCGTATACAGACTTGATACTCTACCTATATATGGTAGTACCATCGGCGTACGCAGGTTTGATATTCTACTCGTATAGTACCGTCGAATTTTCAGAATGGGATATCAAAACGCAGTCATCGGCGTATACAGACTTGATACTCTGCCTATATAGTACCATCGGCGTGTGCAGGTTTGATACTCTATAGTACCATCGAATTTTCATTATATACCTACTCGTACCTAAGTAGTCGTTGCTGGTTTTTTTGCCAAACGCTTTAATGTGTCATATGTAGGTAATAATCTAAATTCTATAGTAGTTTTTAACTCCATACAATCTCACCAGCACTTACTTTCGGTTTGAGTTAGGAAAGTGTGCCAGTACAGTAGCCAATATGATTATTATTATTGATGAATTAAATTAATTAATTGCGCATTTATTATTTCAGCACTAAATTTCGTCTGAAAGAAATTTAACACACAAGCTAACACAAATATGCTTAATGTATTTTAAAATAATAATTTATGCAATCGAAATTTTTATATTTTTCCACTGACACAACGTGTCTTTCCCTATTCCGTACTATATTTTTCTTCCCCTCTCCAAGTCATCTGTAATATTAAAAAATTGCCGTTGTTTTTAAGCCTCGTAGTCGAGGATCTCCTCACCATTCCAACGTCAATTCAGTTGAAAAGCTAAGCAGTATCCTGGAGCTTTCTTTTTTCCTTTTTTTCCTTCTTAAGGGAGTGAGCCGTGGCACACCATCAAACTCACCGGCCACACCTCTGTACTGGATCCGATGGCACATTTGAGGTGAGATGATCGGAGCACACCGGTATGTTTTTTTCTCTTTTTTTTTTAAAGAATATATATGACCGAAAGTGCATGTGTCGAAAAAAGTGCATGTGTTGTTCGAGGGGAGTAGCGCAGTACGGAATTCAAAACGACGACCTTCCGCACGGAAGTCCAGTGCGTTGCCGCGCGGCCATGCACCTTGTGTACTATATCTTTCTATTTGAGTGTTACCAACGGAAGTCTTCCAATACGTCATAATAACACATTCAACTTCAGGTGAAGTATATATTGTTTGTGTAGCTTTAGGCGGACTATATATTGTTTCAAAAATTATCCAGAATATATAAAGATTATCTTCAGCCCTATTAATTGGGTTTTCGGGTTTAGAACCACCGAAGTAAGTACGGAATCTGTTGTTCGTTATCACACGTCAAAGCAATACACTATCTCACACGTAATGTTTAGTCCATGTACGAATTAGGGAAACTTATAATGTGCAAAGGATCTGAAAAAAAATATCGAACTTGTACCATTGGTTATCAAATCGAACCTCGAAATACTATAGAAGTCAAATATTTTACCAACTAGGCTACAGAGGTTGTCGGTTTCTTAATAACGGACTTCTAATTCTTCAAAGGTGCACTTCCATGAACATTGTGTATGTATATTCTTCGCATTATTTGGTATAAATACCTGTTATAAATTTCCATAATAGATCAACGTAAAACTGGACCTTTTAACAATGCACGATGGATGCGCACAATAAATTTTCATTCGGTTTACTAAATCACGAAGTTTCTGTAATAATGTTGCGCATTCCATTAAAAAACCTTAAAACGGAGGCTCTCAAAGTTCATAATTATTATCGGTTTTTTTATGTAAGGTGTAATACTAGGTAAGTCCAGAAAGTAAGTGTACTGAATTTTTGTAGGTTACAATTTTTTTTTATTTAAACAAAAAAATTACGTGGTTACCGTAGTACATATGTAAGCTATTTTTCGACATAGTCGTCATTCCTCTCAATGCAGGTGGTGAAGCGGGGTATCAACTTTTTGATGCCTTCCTCGAAGTAGTTTCCCGCCAACCCCTCCGTCCACTTCTCCACCTCCTCCTTTACCTCCTCGTCGCTTGAAAACCTTTTTCCACCCATGTGCAGCTTCAGGGAGGTAAAGAGATAGTAATCTAAAGGTGCTAGGTCAGGGGAATGCGCGGGATGGTTTAGGACATCCCATTTAAACGAGGCGAGCAGTTCCTTCGTGGCGTTGGCCGTGTGTGGTTTGGTATTATGATGCAGCAGGCAGACTCCCTTTGTCAGCATGCCTCTCCTCTTGTTCTGAATCGCCCTCCGCAATTTTTTTAGGGTCTCACAGTATCTTGCAGAGTTGATGGTCTCCCCTTGAGGCATATATTCAATTAAAATTATGCCTTGACAGTCCCAAAACAATTTCGTCAATTTCGTCAGTCACAATTGAAGGTCTTCCGCTCCTCTGATCATCATGCACAGACGTACGACGGGTTTTAAACTCGCGACACCACTTGTACACACTCGTACGATTCATAGCTTTATCACCATATGCAGTTTTCACCTCATTATAATCCTCAACCGGAGGTTTTCCCTTCCAAACGAGATAACGGATGACGCCGCGTATTTCGCACTTGGCGGGAGATTGGATTGACATTTTTCACGAAACGTGTTGTCGCGTCGACACTTCTCATCGTACTGACCTCGAACCGATCTCGTTGCGGAGGGGAACGGTCAGGCTACACGGAAGTGTAGCCAACATGTCGAAAATGAAATCCATCCGGTCGTGAGAGCCTCAGTACACTTACTTTCTGGATACGCCTCGTATTTTAGCATTACATATGGTACTCGTACATACTAAGCTGTTAACGGAGGGAGTTCATACTACAATACGAATCATGATTTTTACTTGCCACTTGCGAGACTACACTGATTTATATGGACATTTTCAGTTGCTCCATGAGGACGCTTAATATTTAAATTTTATACAATATATTAAATAAAAAGAAGTATTTTAGTATTCTCAACAGAGATTAAGTATTACTTTTTAATTTATCGTGATAAATTTTATAGTTGTACCATGTGATTATTTTCCTATTTTGTACATAATTGTTTTTCAGTTTTGATTATTAGTTCAAGTTTTGAGCTTTATCAATTTTTGTAATGTTTGTTTTCTTTATTTGATTGCTATTCTCTTTTGACTTTTGTTTCTTTTTTTATTTGTTTGAAAATTCTTTTTTTTTGTAAAGGCAGTGCCCGTTAAAAATTAATATACATTATAGCAATACACCATGTTCCTTTCGGAGTGAGCAAAAGGACTTTCATATTTTTTATCCTCAAGCACACAGTGTTAGCCTTTTCCACATCTCGTTATTTCAGCTCTTGTCAAATGTCACGGTCTGAATTAATACGCCTCTACGATTGAAATTCATTAAAAATATGTGTTTTTTTATTTAAACATGTTTACGTAGTTTACAAGTTTTTTTTAATTACATAATTTTTTCAACCATTTCAAGTAGGAACAGTAATGATTTTTTTTATTAAACAAAGTAAATTATTGTACAAACATTTGTCAAGGCTATACCTATATACAAATTTATTACTTAACTAATCTTAATTATATGTTATAATTTATGAACTTACTTAATCTTATTTTCCTATATATCATTTTTTTTTTTTTTTTCAATCTTAATATATGATTTCTTAGAAATAATTAACACCTACATACTACTTATAACTAGATAACAATTCTTACACTAATTATTTAGCAAAAAACAAGTCCACTCGTTCAGGCTACTTGTGTTCCATCACATTCACTCAGACCTTGGTCATCCCAGCTAATACTGTAGGTGGACTAGTCAGGCAACAGATAATGTTTCGAGAGCTTGTGCTTATAACGGAAGGGTAGGTCGGATTTACTCTCGTAAGCCCCCAGGGCAGCGACTAAGGGATTGCTGTGATTTTGTTGGCTTTTATGCAGTAATGATGAAAGTTAAACTAAAATAATTAAAATTGAACTTAAATGAAATTTATATCTTTATGTATCGTCCTGTAGTGATGTTGTTGCCCCGCTTTCGTTACCCTGGCTCCTCAATTGGTTCAAATATGTTTTTCTTATTTGTTATAAAACTGATTAGTACTCGTACCATCCTCTGTCCCAACGTTATCAAAAAGTTGACCAATAATTTATATGGGAGTTTTTCACTATCATTTTTAGACTTGTTTTTTTTTCTCTTAAATAGCTCCTTATACGAATACATGTGTACAAAACATCACGCCGTTTCCCTGTTAGGGTAGGCAAAGAGGGCATAACGCCCGACTTTACTGTTTTTAAACGCATTCATTTCTATGAGATCTCTGACTTGAACGTTTTATTTTCGAAAAATATAATTCACTGGATTTAACCACGTCTTCTCTTATCACGCTTTTCACTCACATTTGCACTATATATTTGTTTTGTTAATATTTCTTCATTTATTCGTTTCACATGTCCAAACCATCTTATAGTGCTCTTCTACATCTTACTCTACACATCAGCCTGCTGATCTCTTATCACTTAATTGGTCATGCATTATCCCCGCATATATGTTATTGTCCTAAATGCACGCATTTTTACTCCATTTATTCGGCTTTTTCAATATTTTTCTACAACTATGTTCCATTCTATACATCGAAGTTAGCAATAAACTAATGTGATGGAGTATCCATATACACAAGTCAAAATAAAAATATTATGTAAATGTTGAAGTGTAGTTTATGGATTAGGCAATTCACATTATTACCCATCAGCCACTACAAATCACCAGTATCTAAATGGAAGACCGTCAGATTAAATCTTCACTACGCGCCGAAATGAGTGTAGAATTCTTATCCAAAATAATCGCAGCCGTGTTAATTCGATATCTCGGACGCATCATCACATCGTCAGACCAATTACACTGCATATAATCAGTTACGGTAGGCTGACTGCCAAAATTCCTTACCGTTCTCGCAAATTAGTGAACGATTTCTTGAAATCAATTTGTGCAGTGTCCAAAATTCTTGTAAGGGAACCTAGAACTCAAGACCCTCGAAGCCTATTTTTGTATTTGTACAATTCCATTCAAGAACTTATGATTTTCAAAAAAAAAAATTATATGAATACCTAGCAAATTTTGAATTTACAAGACCAATCTATAAGAAATACGAGTAGGTTCAGAAACTTTCACATCCGACAGACTAACAACACAGTATATAAAGTCAGATAGAGCATGAAAAAGGTGATACTGGAGCAACCATTGATATGATGGGTAGTGACATAATCGCATAAATAAAGACACAGGAGATGCCCACAGAACATCGCATGCAAGAAAAGTCACCTAAAGGGGGAGAAACGTGTATCTAACTTGCCTACTCCAGTGGTTCTCAGCCCGACTGAATTACTGGAGCCGAAGACTATATTATCTCCAAGCCACGCTTTTTGACATTTTCGCATCATCACCTTGAATGTATCGAGAGATACCATATAAATTAAGTTTCTTTTTTTAATAAAGTAATCTATAGTACAAAGATTTTCCAAAGGCTATACCTTTATACAAATTTATATCTTAAGAACGAATCTAATTTATACGAGATTATTCTAACTATGAACTAATTTATTTTAATTTCCTACGTGTCAATTCATTTTTAATAATCTTAATATTAAATTTCTTAGAAATAGTAACAACACCTACAAACTCTTTATAACTAGGAAAAATTCTTACAACTAAATATTTAACAAATACATGTCCACTCGTTCAGGCTACTTGCATTTTATCATATTCATTCAGACCTTGGTCTTCCCAGCTTTAGATGGACTGGACTAGTCAGGCAACAGATGAAGCTTCGGGAGCCTGTGCTTATAACGGAAAAGTAGATCGGACTTTCTCTCGTAAGCCCCCAGGGCAGCGATTAGAGTATTGCTGTGGTTCTATTGGTTTTTATAGAACTTCATGGTCCAAACGAGGATGTGGTGTTGAAGAGTTTCTTCATGGTGTTCAGCGTGAAGTCGGGAGAGGTCTATTCTGGGATGAGTATTGAAAGAGATTTTGAATGCCTTGTTCTGCACTTGTTGAAGCTTCAGGTGATCCGTGTTGTTCACACTTTCCCGGGTGCAGCATATAAAATATAATGCCTTTTTCCTTTATAGATGTTGGTTGGCTGATTCACCACTTTGCTCCCGTGAACCAGCGCAGGCCATGCTTCACGTCATTAAGGAATATTTACATTATTCTGAAATAAATTTCAACTGATCTCAATAAATCTAAACCATCAATCGACCTACGAGTATACGCCATAGGGCCACTCGTTATAAAATATTGATCAATGTAGCCGGTTCTATCTACTTCAATTAATACTCCGAGACCCAGTAGACCACAGCGTAACACACATCAAAGATTAGATATTCAGTAGAACTCGATAGTTCGACATCGACAGATTTCAAATACAAACCTTGAACATTTATAGTGCTGTAACATTTCTCTACGGTCGTCGAATTTCGAGTTATATGCTATTATTTCTTTTTATTAATAAATTAATTATTTTTAATAAATTTTCATGTACGTGTTTCATTAACACAACTACAGAAATCCCAAAATTTACGCCGTCTCTATTTACGCGAATTCACTGTAATGTACAATAGTTTATTTGGTATGGAACTATAAGAACGGATAAGAACAGAAAGCAGCAAACACCATATAAATCCTTTATAGAATCAATATCGACATTTGCAACAGCTACCACTTTTAAAGCGATAACCGTTACAATGCAAGATCCATCCATCAAAGAGTAGTTTTGAATTAATAGGTACATCAGCTTATAAATTCTGTAATTTTTTCCTTCGTGTAAATTAATTGTAAAGCTCTCATCAGTATGTGTTTGTTGTCTGTAATCACTTAAATTTACTTATTGAAGAGATTGCCTAATAGCAATAAGCCTACCAGATTATACTGAATACAACCAAATTGTATTGTAATACAACACGAAAATAACTTCAACATTCAGTGGCTTCGTTTTTATGGTTTTCATTCACGCGCTTTTTCAACTTTGAACCAATTTCCCGCGTAAAAAGAGGAATTACTGTATTTAAAAATATTTCATAATTTCACACTTACTTAGAGCGTTTAATTCCATTATAAATTATTTAATAATTCACTGGAAAAGAGGATATTTAAGAAAATGCTTTTGTTGAATATAATTTTTTAAACTATTTTATTATGCAGTCAGCACCTCCAAAGTTGTACGCATATGAATAAATAAACACCATTTAGACAAGAAAATTTAAAAAAATACGTATATTTAAAAGAAAACTACATTATCAACTTACCAAGGGGTCCCTTACTTAGATACGCGTCGGTTATCGAACCCCCGGGGAGAAATCAAGTTATTTATGTTATTGAGTTCGTCAGTTTTTATTTAAGGATATACGTAAAACTAATTAACAATTCAAAATCAATTGCAAAGATCTGGGAAGCCCATACATATATTTTATTTATTTATTTAACACTTTCATGTAAATACATTTGACGGATTTATTACTACAAATCAATTTCCTTCAGCCAACCAGATTCTTTTTCAATATGTAGAGATTGTATGAGAAGGTATATGGATGTAGAAGAGGCAAAATATGTGTGTTGAGATAGGAAAGTCTGGTCATATATCCTCTCCGCGTACCTCAACAGGGAAATGACGTGATGGTATGTACGTTAAATTTAACAAAAATTAAAACAAAAGATAAGTATATTAGAGGGGTGTACCTCGGCCGGGGGAATGTTATGGGATGAGCTCGGACCTTTTAATGTCTTCTCCCTTAAATGTATTTTCTGCAGTTTATTTTGAGATATATGTGCAATTTCGGAATGAATTTATATATGCACACATAATGTTGCTGTCAAAGAATCTCTATTTATTTGTTTGAGTTAATCTGAGGGGGTATTTGTGGATTTACTTTTTTTTTTTTTTTGACAATATCTATTTCCTGTTATTTTTCTTCTTAAACTACATGTGCAAGGGTGTAGGCTGAAAAACATCTGGTGTCCCCGTGGCTGGGCTCGCCCTATATTGGTGTGGTATATCTTGGTTGGGGGGATGCTATGAGATGAGCCCAAACCTTTTGACAGATTCTCTCTCAAACCTATTTTCTGCTATTTATATGTTTTTGGAATGTACTCGTATTTAAATACCTATATATTATCTACATGCTATTTTGTAATCAATAAAACTACATTTATTTATTTATTTATAAATCTCTAGGAAAATAGAGGCCAGCATGGGAATTAAGGATTTGAAATATGTTGAGATAAATAATTTTTTTATAGTATTATACTTAAAAATATAAAAGTATGATGCACACCAGATTGAGCTAAGAAAATCGATCGTACCTGTAATCGGTTAATCTTCGTCATCTGGTTAGTTCTTGCATCTTATAACCATTAATGTCTAAAATATACGAGTAAGTAAAATGCAAATATTGGCAATGGTATCGGTTGAATGTTACACATTAATAAATAAACCGTCTTCCACAGAACGGCGTTACTTTCCACGCCGCCTCCGCCTCCGCCGGTTTCCTTTCACTTCCACGCTTGCTCGAAATTTATTATCGCGTCTCAATTTACACGAGAAATGTTACTTCTTCAACGAATAAAAAAGAACTTTTAAAAAAAGTTTTTTAAATATTTTGTTTTTCCACTAATTTCATTAATCACCGCTACTCCCTATTTTGAGGCTCTCTTTAACGAAATAGGAAGTAGAAACACGTGTAATTAATACAATAAACTCTTAACTTTAGTAATTTAAAGTCAGTAACGTGTCTTGTTTCATTCCGGATTTCTCTTTCCTTTTCAATATATCTTTCTTTTATTTATGATATTTCACTTTTATTGTTATTTTATATATTGTTGATAATTTTTTAACAAATCAATAATAATTTAAATATTTTTTGCGATCATGTAACTTATTGTTTTTTTATTTTATAACTGAAGTGGAAGACATTGCCACACGCAATAAACCAAATTGTTATACAATAAAGTTTTAAATAAAACAGAAAGAAAGTAATTTATTATAAAATATTTAAATTTCCTACAAAGTTAAAGTCGAAGCATGTGATATTATATTTATTGTTGAGAATCAGAATAGAAAAAGTTGAACGTTACCGCTTTGGTAACAATTTCTTTACTGAGTATTGTGTTTCATTGTTCAAGCTGGTAACACGCCTGACCACTACCTTGGTTTTCATTTGAGGCCTGTTTAACATCATTTTGGTTGATTGGAAGATAGTATCAATATATTATATATTTTTAAATCCTTGGTTATAAAATATACAAATGATGAATATATTAGTATAGGGCAATCTTTTCCAACCCAGTAAAAATATATTTAACCTACTTCACGTTTAAAAGTTCAATAGAAAAATTCGTTACACAAAATATTTGGAAATGTCAATAAAGAATGGAAAAGGAAGAAGAAGGTGGGAAACGACTTTATAAAGAAGTTATAGATTTACTCATTGAAGAGAGATGTAATATATATTTTAAGTCACTGTCAACAAGGGTAAGAGTCTTACGCAGCTGGTAATTGTTCTTGTTGTTTTAAATTCTGTTGTTTTTAATTCTGTTGTTTTTGTGTTTCTGTATGTTTTTATATTTTTATTCTTATGATTGTGTGCGGTATATTGTGGAATGAATATTTTTGGTCTTTCTGGAGTGATGATGTGTGAGGAGTTTAATTTCGCATGATGTTTCCAGTTGTAATTGAGTGTCACTGTTTGTCAGGTTGATGAGAACGTGCAACGGGGTTTTGTTTGCGTGTAATAAAAAATCGGAAAGAAGTATCGATTAATTTTTTCATGCTAAATATCCTCAGTGAGATACAGGCAAAAGCCTAGTTTACTGGGGATACGACAAATGAAAGGCAACAAACCCAGATCCATTAAAATTGTATGTTCAAATTAAATTACCTGTTGTTTTTTCACAAATTATGTATATTTCTTGTCATGTGTAATAATAAATAAATAAATAAATAAATTGCTTCCAGAAATGCTAAAAGGCTATTTCTGCTTGAGCGTGAGGCAAGTTTATGATTGCAGAGGCGTTGAATATTATCTTGACTCAGAAATTTAACAGTGCGATATAAATTAAATAGCGCAAAAAGCCTTCATCAAGTCAAAAATATATTTTTGTATGATGAAAATCGACAAACGTATAAAGTTGAATACACGTATGACTGCTTCTCTTGATTAATGTGTTCATGAATGTGTTGTAAGATGGATAAGTAATCGAATCGATTACTTATCTCGAGATCGAATATGATTGTCAGCCATCTTGCAGATGGAAGACGCCTGTGAAAGTATTTGTGTATTGTAAGCATGCTGTTGCAATTCAGCAAGCCCATAGCCGTGACAGATTAAACCAAAAAATCCGATGCCATATAAATAAAAAAAATCAAAAAGGTAGGCATGCTTAATTTGCTACAATCTTTCATTAGATATAAGTCTATATTCTCGTTTTTGAACAGTGTTATAAAAATTTATGATAAGCAACATAAAATCAATAGAAAAAAAACATAAATTCAAAATTTAAAATGGTTTTAGGGTAAAACCAGTCTGAAAATAAACCCACCAGTAAAGATACTTTGGACACCTGCTTGCTTAGCGTGAATGTTAACCATTAGACCACGAAGTGAGTTATAATTAGTTATTAGATCATCCACATTTGTATTTGAACTAATTTAATGACTATATAAATGAATTTTTGTATCTTCGTAAGAACATTTATTGAAATTTAAAAAATACATGGAAAACAACAGTGGTTTTACGTTTTTAAAAGAAATCGTGTAAACGGGAAATGAGAAAATGGTAATGGTCTGAAGCATAAAAATCAATCGCATGTAAAAATTTCGCTTCTATGATGTGTTATCAGATTTGTTGCTATTCGCTTCCAAATACCCACATCATTTCGAGCGATAAAACTCGACGAATTAATCTTTATTTTCATTCTATCAAAACAAGTTAAATAAATTATTTAAATACAAAACAAAACAATGATACAACCTCTTCAGATCTGGCGTCCATTAAAATGGACACAAAATTCATATACACTTTGTAAATAACATTATGGTGTATTTTTGTTCCCAATGATAATAAATAAAGTGTGAAGCATTGTAACATACTGTATTATCGACTTGGAACGTTTTGGGTGCCATCTATCTAAACCATAGGTTCTCAACGTGGGTGATAACGCCCTCTTTTTGGCGTTTGAGACTTTCAGGGGGGCAGTAGAAGATCCAGAGAAAATTAAGGGGCGTTGAGATGGCACGGAGGGGCGTGGGCAGATTAAAAAAATATAGTCTAAAAAAGACAAAAAAAAACACTAATCACGTACTAACTAAAGTAAACTTAAATATTGGTTGATTTTTATTATTGTATGTATTTTAATCATTTTTATCACGTGTGCGAAAATTCACGAATACAGGGGCATCATCGAATCACTGATTGAAAAGTAGGCTATGACCCAAAAAAATTGGAAAACTATGGGTTACATAATTGATATCAAGAACGGGAGTCAGTGTTTTTTTTTCTGAAAAGGGGGCGGTAGGCCAAAAAAGGTTGGGAACCTATGATCTAAACTAATACGACATAATGTTGCATTTATTGTAAATAATACACTCATAAGGAAGAATATTTTTTTTAAATCTTAGAATTAATTCAGGTCTGAAGATGTAAAAATTATACATATTTATTTCCATTGCATTGAAGATTCTCTCAGCTTGCTACGTGATAATTATTATCAAATAAACTAAATACTCGTAAATTAAATAATTTCCTTATTAAAAAAAAAACGATTATAATATTTTTCATTTGAACCAATAGTATAAATAAATGGTTCATAAATAAATACCAAGCCACCTTTTCCCTGTTGGAGTAGACAGAGAGAGCAGAGCGCCAGAGTTTCCTATCTTGTCACACACACACACACACATCCATAGCCTCCTTCACATCCATAAACCTTCTCAAACAATTTCTACGATTCCCTGATTTTGTACGGTTTCTTCTTTCAAAATGTCATTCACTTGATCACAACGTAATTTTCTTGATATTCCTCTCACACGCCTTCCATTCACATTTTCACTACATATTTGCTTTGTTAGTTTTTCTTATTTAATTCGTTCCACATGCCCAAACCATCTCAGCGTGCTGTTCTTCATCTTAATCAGCACACCAGTCTTAAGTTACTCACGTTCGTTAACCATGTCTCACGTTTGATATCGGACTGTTACAAACTACTCGGTTTTGTAATGAGAATATCAAGAGAATTTAACAGCACCGATATCCTCCGAAACTTATATAATTATCTAATTAGAACCAAATTAGAATATGCATCTACGGTTTGGGCTCCTCACCAGCTCAAATACAAAAACAATATAGAACAAATACAAAAAAAAATCCTCAGATATCTATGGTACAGAACAAAGGGTGATGACCCAAAATATGCTCACCATGCCGAACTTCTCACGGTGTGTAACTATAGAAGCCTTGAAACAAGAAGGCAAGAATCCATTGCGATATTCCTAATAAAGGTTTTCCAAGGTTCCTTTAACTGTCCCGCGATTCTAGAAGCACTAAGTTTATATGTACCCAATAAATATAGCCGTGCAAGGAATCACCCTCTGTTCTACATACCAACTTACAGGACGAATATCATGGCTAAACACTCAGTCACGCGTGGTATAGAGATATTGAACCAACTAAATGACACGGTTGATATATTCTCGGTACCGTCAAGCAGTATGAGAAGAATCCTGGCTGATATTATTCCTAACGAATAAGCTAACGCTAGAAGCAAACCCTCTTTGTGTAACAGGAGAAATCCGTGCAAAATGGATAAAAAAAAAAAATCTCTAATCACTAAATACCATATTCTGTCAAACATTGTAAACTCGTGTATGTTATTCCTCGAAATGATTCAATAAAATTTATATTGTTAATAATAGCCTAGCAAGCCTAAATGAAGCATCAAATATATCACGAGAATTTTAAAAATGAAGATGCTGAATTCATCAATCAAATGAGCTAAACGTCTTATTCTGACAAAAATGCTGTGAAAAATTTGGTAAAATATTAGGTATCGCGTGTGACCGTGCGTTAATACTTTCAAGAAGTCTATTTCAGATTTTTTTTGAAGAAAAATTTATTGATTTTTCGTATTGTAATAAAATCAAAATATTATTTATTTACATTATTTAATTTGTCCTATTGATACACTCACGTTTTTATTCATACATCCAAATGTTTTAATAACTTAAATTCAAAAAGAATAACAAAAATATATGCCAAAGGGGCTCAAAGCCGCTACACTCATGCTGACACAAGCCGCTACCTTCAACTTGACTACAGAGATCATAGTCAGAGATCATCAACGTGAAGAAATGCTGATGCACCACTCCAAATATACCAGTAAAATATGCCTTTATTCATTCTTACGCTCTCCCTGAATAAATCCGAATTGGTGCTGCAGACACTTCGATGGTCTTGGTCATGCGACAACACTATCATCGATCCCAACAATCAAACTTAATTTAACTGTGAATAAATTATATACTTTAATTTTGTATAGTGATCAATGTAAAGTAACTATAAGCAAACGTACTTAAATACATACCATAGCTTTATTTCACTATTGAGTAGGCAGAGAGGACATGTTGGCAAAATTTCCTATCACGTCATACTTTTATTGCATTATCCACATTCATTCATCTTCTAATACAGTTTGCTTTTTTTTTATTGTGTGACACAATTTAGTAACAAAAGAAAATTTCAATAATATGTCCACATGCCACTTTCCTTAATATTATTTTTACCGTGCCTCCCATCATGTTTGTATTAAAGATTGTGTTAGTCAGTCTACCGTCACCCATTCTACTTTACATGTAGTTCTTTAGATAAGATTCATCCTAAATAACACCATTCCTGATCAACTATGAGACATATTCTCACCAGGGGGTTTCGAGTTTAATTCCTGATGATAATAAAAAAACCTGTATGTGTCTGCTAAAAGAGTTTGTCTGATAACAACATTCTTACACCGACTACGTGTGCTAATTTTGTTACCTGCAACACATTCTGTGCCTACTCTAGTGGTTTCAAACCCAAAGGCTCGATACATGGGTTCGAAGACAATGTTGTCTCCATGTTTTGCTCTTCAATATACGAGTATCTGAAATTACAGTTCGGATATGTATAAGGATATGGTATATAAAAACTATTCATCATTCTTTAACACACAATATACTCTTAGCAGTGCGCGCATTTACTCGGCTCCTTTTATAAATTTTCCAAATCCATTTATAACTCATACATAAATGTTGGCACTAAAACGTTATAAGGTACAGTCCCTTTGGCAAATCATGATACTTTTTACCTTCAATAAACGTACAAAATATTTTCTTTGTTAGAATTTCAGGAGAATTTCCGGTACAGTTTAACAACCGAATTGCGTGTTTTTACATATTTTTATTAACCTAGATCTAAAAAAAACTAATTATGTAAAATTGTTACTAACAAACGTATTTTTCTTTGTTTCATTGCAGAATACGGTTTTAAAATACTATACATATTTGTTACACAAAGTGGTTGTTAATAATGTCTCAAAAAGAAGGCATCTCAGATTTAAGAAAGCTGCCTTAGCAAGAAAATTCTAAGGTGATACGACTATGGAATGAATGAGACATTTTGTCTTGGAACGTAGCAATAACCTACAACTACCACAATGCAGGAATACGCTATAAATGAATTTGTCATGTGTTGAGGATTGAGGCCTAGCCTTGTTTCAGGAGAAACACTGTACCCTATAAACGGCGCTATATAAATTGTCATTTTATTATTATTATAACGATATAAGACTCGCAGCTTCGGCTCCACGTGGGAGGACGGGAAGTGCCAGGCTATGGGCCACCTCAAAGTGAGGTATTTTATGACATCCCTTTATTCCTGATGAGACGTGTAGACTAGTCTTATAGAATCTCAAAGGATTACGGTGTGTTGAAAGAAATGTTTGTGTAGCAATAATTCCGCCAGATGTATCATGTTTAACCAAATACAAAAAAAAATAAAAAACGATAATGAACACTGATAAATTAGTACTTAATAAAAATGATAATCGAGCAACCAAAATAAAGAACCTATGTATGTTAATCGTGTATGAACTATTATTGTATTTTAAAAAATCGAATTAATTGCTATCAATTTATCTTAAAATTAGGACGCTAAATAAAATCAAAAAAATAGTGTCGAACAGGTGTGTGTTCTGATTATATTGAGATTGCTTTTTTTGTTTTACAAGCATAATTATACATTAAATTGCCTCATTAACAATTTTTACAGATTGGATTTTGATGATAGATTTATTTAATTTTCAAACCATATTTACCAACGTTTGTGTTTATCACAAACTTACTAATTAATTTTCAAGAATTGTGAGAGCGTTCGGAAAGGATCATCAAATCGCTATGTAAGTCTAATGTTCTTAATACCATTACAGAAAAGGGTTACTTTTCAATTTATTGATGGCAAGCAGATTATTTGAGAAAATTCCAGGAAAAAAGAAAACTTAGGATTAAGGTATATTAAAATTAACATTAAATATAAAACTACAATTAAAAATTGTTGATAAAAAACTGATTAGATTTAGTAATACGAGTAAATAACGTCAACACAAGACGAAAATTCAAATGGGATTGAAATTGTGCAATGGGAAAGTATTCCGTGTGCGGTTTCTTTTTTCTAGATTTCTATGGATTTATGAGAGCTTTATTGTGTCGAATAACCAATGAATGATCTATTGTAAAATTAAATGCTATTTCTTATTATGATGTTATCATGGGATTAAATTTGTATCCTGTTCAAGTGTGATTTTTATGACTGTTCTACTCGTATAATATATACAATTCTTTAATTTTGTTTTGTTAAACCTACCTGCTTTAGAACAGACATACAACTTATTAGGTAGGGGATGATTTGTATATTTACTTGTAAAAATAAAAAAGTTATGATTAAATAAAAACAAATAAAAAAAAAGGTTGTCGTCCCAGAAGAAGCAGTATGTGTAGAAAGAGGCTGGTCTTAGATATTGAAAAAAATGCCAGCAATTGAGAAAGGTCTTATGCTCTGCAATCCCAGCTACCAGAAAACGTAAATAAATACCTTAAAGAACATTAAAACGAATACCTTACCAGAATACCTTAAAAAGATAAGTAAATTGATCATCATGATGATGATGATCAATTTACTTATTTTTTTAAGGTAAAAATGAGATTACACATGTTACATTCTCCATTTAATACAAATGTTTACAAAATACAGTTCACCGTTACGTAACACGCAGTTATTCAATATCAGTAAGTTAACGCCAGGGATGTGCAACCTTTTATTGTCGTTGTGAAGAGATTTTATTATTTGTACATTATCATTCTTAGTTAAAAAAAATTAACTGTGTTTTTTTTTATTGTGTAAAATATTTAAATACAAATTTTGACTTTTGTCAGGTCGATCATGACTCATAGTATTGGTCAAGTACACATTTCCATAATAAAATCATTGTTTACGTTTTAGTTCCTACTCTTTTTAATTCGTTTATATCAAAATACCATATGATGTTTCGTAGAAAAATCGTATACATTTTAATGAACATGATTCCAAGAAACAGTTCTTCAGTTTTCTCCTTTTATTTCACACCCATTATTAATTCCTTTCTCAATAACCATAACGTTTTTGGAGTGAATTTATAATATAAATCACATATTTATATTATAAATTCACTGTTCGCAAGTTGTTGGTTGTAAATCAACTTTTCTCGATTTGGATCCAAAATTGAGAATACACGCATAAGTATGTGTTATTTGACCAATATTTTAGAAAGTCGGACTCTCGGCCGGCTGCCGGTCAGTGATGGGATCTCGACTGGATTAATCAACCGACAAATTAATTAGATTGATTGTTTTGTTAAACCTTTTCTCCGGACTTACATAATCCATGCAGTGTATGCAATAAAAACTGGTGCTGAATCCAGTAAACCTGAAAGTAAGAAAAACAAATTTACTGGTTTATTTTAATGTGTTTCTTTTAAGTTGATACACCATACAGTTATATCTGAAATAGGTATTTAAGTTGATACACCATAACAGTTATATCTGAAATAGGTATTTAAGTTAATACACCATAACAGCTATATCTGAAATAGGTATTTAAGTTGATACACCATAACAGTTATATCTGAAATAGGTATTTAAGTTAATACACCATAACAGTTTTATCTGAAATAGGTATTTAAGTTGATACACCATAACAGTTTTATCTGAAATAGGTATTTAAGTTGATACACCATAACATTTATATCTGAAATAGGTATTTAAGTTGATATACCATAACAGTTATATCTGAAATAGATATTTTAGTTGATACACCAGTTATATCTGAAATAGGTATTTAAGTTGATACACCATAACAGTTATATCTGAAATAGGTATTTAAGTTGATACACCATAACAGTTTTATCTGAAATAGGTATTTAAGTTGATACACCATAACATTTATATCTGAAATAGGTATTTAAGTTGATATACCATAACAGTTATATATGAAATAGATATTTTAGTTGATACACCAGTTATATCTGAAATAGGTATTTAAGTTGATACACCAGTTATATCTGAAATAGGTATTTAAGTTGATACACCATAACAGTTTTTTTCTGAAATAGGTATTTAAGTTGATACACCATAACAGTTATATCTGAAATAGGTATTTAAGATGATACACCATAACAGTTTTATCTGAAATAGGTAT
This sequence comes from Odontocerum albicorne, assembly GCA_949825065.1. Classification (NCBI taxonomy): domain Eukaryota; kingdom Metazoa; phylum Arthropoda; class Insecta; order Trichoptera; family Odontoceridae; genus Odontocerum; species Odontocerum albicorne. The sequence continues at coordinate 21,899,073 of OX463856.1, forward strand.
TTAAATTGATACACCATAACAGTTATATCTGAAATAGATATTTTAGTTGATACACCATAACAGTTATAACTGAAATAGGTATTTAAGTTGATACACCAGTTATATCTGAAATAGGTATTTAAGTTGATACACCATAACAGTTTTTTTCTGAAATAGGTATTTAAGTTGATACACCATAACAGTTATATCTGAAATAGGTATTTAAGTTGATACACCATAACAGTTATATCTGAAATAGGTATTTAAGTTGATACACCATAACAGTTATATCTGAAATAGGTATTTAAGTTGATACACCATAACAGTTATATTTGAAATAGGTATTTCAATCGACAATACTACTTTCAACAAAATATGTCAATAGTTATTCAATTTTTTTCATGAAAAAACAGAAATCATCAAAATTCTAATAGAAAATTAAAAAGTAATGCTGAAAGTTCCGAATAACACCAACACCCTTTGCTCCCCGTGGGTTTATCCAAGTTATTGGATTAGCTAATTTCTCTCTGGCCGTGGCCGTGGGAGCTTTAGTGCCGAACTTCTTCACTTCAAACTTGTCCTATCGCTCTTTTGAAAGTTTCGCGTTATCTTCATCAATCCGCAAATCACATTTTGTGATATTGCGTTGATAATTTAGTCAATAATTTCCGAAGGGGTCTCTATTCAACCTCACGTTGGTTCATCGTCAGACCGAGATACTTAGATCTAATGGCGTCAAATGATGGTTTTGTTGCATTCGAAGTTTTCTATGAAAGTACTGGTATTTTGATGAGCTTTCGAACTCCAGACCCTATTTCACTTTAAAAGTATATTTATTTATTTATTGTGCACTTCATTGTAAAAACAATCTGGCGTGTTTATTGCCAGGTCGCAATCTTTCCAGCCAATCAGACAAAAGTTAGTAAATTAAGTTAAGTATTTACTGTGTTGTGAATAATGTTTCTTCTCCCGTGACGTTGGACCTTATGTACGTCGTTACTACTATTATTTTTAAGCTTGGGCGTGTCGTCACCCAAGAAGAAGTCACTTTGGACAGTATCTTCTTTGTCACTATATGACGTCATGCTATACTATAAAAAAATAAAGAAGATTTCGATCTATTAGTGTAGATTGCGCTGAATGGAACTTATTTTTCCCCCTTAACAGCGTGGGAGGTGGACAGATCGAGCTTACTACGAGTATATAGCACGCGAGTCAACAACTCTCCAACGAAGCTACTCCTCCGTACTCAATTTTTTTTATTGTTGTTTTACGGTCTCATTAAATGTTATCAATTTGGCATATTATATTTATGCGATGTGATTTATAAACCAGATAATAAACCACTTCTTCCATTATTAAAACTATTTTATTTTATCTAACAAATCATTAATTCGAAAAAAGTTGCATATGTGAAATAAGCGTCATGTTTTAAGCTATGACCACACATTACACAAAATTATCGCAATAATAATGTGGTTAGATAAAAGAAACAAAGTTTTTCATTTTCTCACTGGTTAACCGAAGAAAATTATCAGTTTTTGGTTATTATAAAATATTTCAAATAACTGGTTAACAGTTTTCGGTTTAAACTGATTTGGAAGTCCTAGTTTGGGTCTCCTCGAACTCACAGAAAAGCGACCCTGATAGACCCCACTTGTGCAAACCATATGCGGCGTGGCTCACTCCATATCTTATTATATTTAACGTAAACTACTCTCCTCGAATGTGATCAATAACATCAACTTTATTAATATTATTTTTTATGAATTTTGTACTAAAACAAAAAAATTAGGACCACGTACCTACTTTATTTACTTTTCCCTGGTTTGTAAGAAGAGATTGCCACCGGTTATAAGGGCACTAAGGTGTTAAACGTAGAAATAATAATATGTCTACAAAAATCAATTGGAATATTTAATAATAAATTACGTTATCATTCCACAAAGTACACAAATCCCCACCACACGCGTTTTTATCTTATATCTCGAGACTTTCTTCAACAATCATGAAGAGCGCCTCGGGATAGGAGGTGTATAGGTGTTGCAAAAACTAACACCATAACCTCACTGAAGAGGATACATAATGTGTGAGAAGAATATTATGAATCGATTGAAGAATAAATATCATGAATCGATTGAAAAAGGAAACGATAGTGGAGAGGAAACACAAATTAGGAATGAAACGCGTAACATTACTGACTTCAAATTTGTACTTTTCTTAGCCGCTTTTTGAAACATCGCAATGGCGGAGCGAGTTTAATATTACTTGGTAACGGGTTTTAGAGTTACATTATTTAAAAGAAAAGCTATTTATTCCACCTGAAGGGAGCCTTGGAGTAAGAGATATAAACACGTGTAGTGGAGATTAATGTAATTAGTAAATTAAAAAAATAATTCATTGCTAAATATTTTAATATAGAGCTCCACAAAATTAAAGCCGAATTGCGTGTTTTTTATATATTTTTATTAATCAGAAACACTTGAAGTAAAAAAAATGTATAAAAATGTTACTTTTTAATCGGAATCTGGATAAAATTCGATACGCTGGTTTGCTTATTCAATAAGCTAACCGCTAGAACAAGGGTTGTTGGCATATTACACAACTAGAATGTATTGTGAATGCACTGACACTCAAAATAGAGTAGAGCATGTTATTGGCCTTTCGACAAAGTCGCTCATCAAGTTCACCACCATATATAATTTACCATTTCCTCCTACAGTGGCCCCACCGCACTTGAGGAAGTGGATTGACATGTAATCGAAACATTTAGACCAATGTTTTTCAAACTTTTTCGTTTCACGGCACTCTTAGTACGTAAATTGTTTTCTTCGGCGCCCAAAAATAACTTACCAATTAGTAGAATAAGTGAGCTTGTTGTTCACCCGTTTCTTAAATCTTTAAATCAAACATTGGATCACTACTCTCATTTCCTGTTCGAAGTCGAATTTAAAACAATATTTGAGTTTTATTTTACTGTATTTAATATGTTCAATGCAGGATTACATAAAATAACGATAAAAATACTTAAAAGTCGAAATATAGCGTAATGATAACAGGAACAATGTTTCTCATGCTTCCCTGTGAAGCGACTCAGTTATACCTACAAAGTTTATTAAGGAGTTTGATTATTGATAAATTCGCCGAAATATACATAGGAGATATCGATATTAGAAAATTAATTCAACAAACTCATTCTGTATGCAAATGGCGATGGTCTTAACACCTCAGTTCATGAATACGGCACCAAAAATAATCTTTATTAGGAGTAATATTCAAGCATACCCTTAAAAAAATTGTATAGAATCATGGATAAAATACATCATCTTTGCAAGAAAGATGTCGCAGAAACCTATTTTAGATTCATTCAACTATCAGGGAATTCTAAATTCCTCCCGGGCTCCAAATTGTTGAGATACTCTTGTGTTGCGACACCTTACTCCGAACTAGTGAAATATAAAGATAACTCTTAACAGCGCCACCATCAAATGGTCCAGAAAATCTTCTTACAAATATCAGTGCTTTATTGGCAGATAAACGCATACTCTCAATATGATAACCAATAGTATATTTACTATGAAACATGATACCATGTTCTTGTATGGATAACTGATCAAGTAACTTCAATACTATTTTTATTACAATCTAGCTTCGCATTAAGTGGTAAGCAAATTAAATCAAAATTCACTGAGCCAACTTTGACACCAATTTTATTTTTAATGTACCGTCGCAAAATAACTCAATCAGACATTCTTCCTACCATGACGTCGTTGTTGTTGTTAAGCCTTATAGTCGAAGATTCCCTCGTCATTCCAACTAAAATACAGTTGGAAAGCGAAGATATACAGTGGAGGTTTTTTTAAGTCAGTGATTCGTTGCACACCAGCAAACTGACTACCAAATGGCACACCAAAATGATCTGATCGGAGAACACCGATATGTTTTTTTTTCTCTTTCTGAAAGAAAAAATATGACCAGTCACAGATATCCATTGACGTAGTCAGATGAGATTGAGTTCTGGATAGGTCTTGAATTTATATAAACTACTTCATACTATCTTCTTGAAAATAAATTTGCCCATTGAATTAACAATACCTGGAATTATAAAAAAAATCTAATATCCCGAGGCACCAAAGCAAACACTTGCAAAGCCTCTGATTAAGGCAATTTTAATAAGTATCAATGATTCACTATACAAGTAACACTCGTGTGGCGCGTCATATGAATCGCTGCAACATTGTTCAATACATCGGCAAACGATGATCGGAGTAGTGTTGTGGCCCTAATTTTCGTATTAAGTGACATCACTTCCGGACAAACAGGTTTTCCAGGAAGTAAATATTACATTTTTATATTAGTGCTCTCACTTTCATAAAACTGTTTCATTCGATAGGCAAAATGATTGTGTATGATTGCCACGCAATATACCAATACAAGCTTTTGCACTTCAGCAAGCATACAGCCTAGACAGATAAAACTGAGAATTCCGATGGCAAGCAGATTAAACTTTCATGACGATTGATAGGTTGTAATCTGCTGTAGCCTTTCTTTAGGCAGACTTTATAGCGCTATTTTTATGCTGTTTAAAAGTCCAATAAGAATATCTGATAAGCGTCACATAAACATCTAAACATGGAAATTCTGTTAAGAATAAAACAAATCTGTAAAGGAATCTAACCTGGGTCATCCGCTTGCTTAGCATGAATCCTAATCATTCGACCACGGTCGCCGTTTCATGACGTGGCTGTCATTATTCAAGTCTAAATAAATTATGTATAGGTAATGAATTATAGAAGAAGACAACAGGAAAAGTAATGTTTCTCTACCCAGAAAAAAAAACTATGTGTCAGTGATAAATTTTATCCACTAATCCAGAGGTTCGGAAACTTTTTAAAATTGTACCACCTAATGAATATTACAGAGGTGCATCTCACCAGTACCCGTCGCGGCCCTCTTCTCATAAACATTTATTTTAAATATCGGTGCCTCTACCTACCCTCTTTACTGGTTGAGTAATTTAGAATTTTAGATAAGAAAGTTTATGTATACAACAAAAACTAACAAAACATATTATTTACACAATATAAGGATGGTGTCTTCTTCTTCTTCCCAGTGTCATGTCAGGTCCCTCCAACATTGAATATCACTTGAGAGTAGACATCTTTGTCCCCGGCTGCCCGAAAAAGATCTCCAACGCCCCTTATGCAGTCCAATCACGTATGTTGCGGAGCCAGGAGATTTGCTTCCTGCCAACACCTCTTCGGCCTTCTACTTTGCCTTGGATGATCAGGTGCAGTAATTTGTACTTTGCTCCTCTAAGTACATGACCCAAGTAGGACACCTTTCGGGTTTTGATATTAGTCAGCAACTCTCTATCAACTTTGGCTCTTTGAAGAACCCTTGTGTTGCTGACCATATCCGTCCAGGATATCCGTAACATTCTCCGGAGCATCCACATTTCTAAAGAAACTTTATATCGGCCCTTACCTAGTGCAATTAATTTGATTCTTTTTTACTAGGCAATCCTAGATAATCTCGATAAATATCTTTGGCACAAGCTTAACAAGTTGTAAGTTTAGTTTTATGGAACTTCAGCAGTTATTTGCTTATTCGTATACTGAGGATCGCGTGTCATAATTTACGGGCCGTTACTCTAATCCTTAAAAATTAACAACATGAACGCAAATTTGAACTACATCACAAGTGGTTCATTAGGCCACATCTATCACCTAGTCTCGACAGCATGTTAGACTGCCATCTGAGGTTTTCGTGTTCTATTTTCAATGGTACCCAAAAAAATATATAAAAAGGGTCTCAATCCGATCTAGTCCATTTAGTAATGAATGTTAGTATGGAAAACGAGCAAAAAAATAAATATATTCGGCTGAAATTTGCAAAGCGAGGGACGTAGGCCGAGGAAATGAGATGGTTAGAGACATTTTTAGTAAGGAAAAGCGTAGAAGTATGAGAAACAAATTATCATGTACGAAAATACGTATTGATGTGGACGAGATGAGAGCTATGTGCGTGGATAGAAAGGCGTTGAGATAAGTCCTCTCTACCTCTTGACGTATCTAACACTTCATTATAAAAACAATCTGGCGGGCTTATTGTTGAGCGACACTCGCTTCCTAACAACCAGATACCTACCCCGATAAGGAAAAGGATGATGTTTAGACAACGTTTTTGCAATCTATCAGAATAATTATAGGTATATCACGAATATAAATTTAAAAACATACTTCCTTGACCCATAGTGTATTTCTACCAGCGAGGCCTGTTTGATTCTGTTTGTACCCATATTTTGTTGTAAAAAAGACTCCAGACTGGTTTTTATTTAAGATATTTTACACTATTCTGCGGTTATTTGGAAGAAGTTGTTGCATACCAATTAACACGCCAGGTTATGTGGAATAAAACGGAGGTTTAAGGCAATACAAAAATAACACAAAATTTTTAATTTATGGAAAAGTAGGCCACGCACAAATGCGTTCATTGTTAATACCAATATTTCTCGTTAATTTCCTTACACAATTGAAATTTCATAAAAAATACATTTCGATGTTTCATAACAAACCTTAATACATTATAAATTTGTTCAAGTTTTAATATGCAACGCATACGAGCATACCTGATTAATTTTACTATGGCGAATGGAGTTGCATGCAGTGGCTTTTGTAATAATTCGTCATTTCAAATTAATTTACTCTACATATAATAATATAGTATACATGTATAGTCCATGTAATGATCTATTTTAACGCAACCGTTTTCACAAAACATGTCTGTATTCTTATTGTATTGCATGATCGAGATTTATATTTCTTTGTTAAGTATCTAAAGGCCAATAACACCAAGTAGCCTTAAATAACGAGTATGTCAATTAAAGTTTTTAAAATAATAGTACAATAAATATACACATACCATCACGCTTAGGGTAGGCAGAAAATACAGAGCGGCAAACTATTATATTACAAAACACATTTTTCACCTCTTCTATATTCATACACCTTCTTATACAACTCCTACGATTTCTCTGAATTTTCACATTTACTTCTTCCTAAATATCATAGCTTGATCCAACCATACTTCCTCAGGATTCCTCTTCCACGTCTATTACTCACATTAGCACTGTATATGTATTTTGTAAGTCTTCTTCATTAATTCCTTTTTTTACATCCAAACAATCTCAGAGTGCTCTCTCTTTTTCACGTTACTTAATACATCAACCTTAAATTATTATATGTACTTTAATATGTTGTAATTTGTAACACTTTTAACTACTACAATAAGACAAATAAGATACAGACATTTTTTCCGCTTACTATATTTGAGTTTTTTCCCTACATCCACGTTTCATTTATTTTTGTGCCGCATCAAATTATTTTAGTGAAATTCCGTTGAAATTATAATAGTTTATTACATTATATAATATTATTATGATTTCCTTGTAAATAGTTTATTGGCATGTATCAATCTCGTACATCCCACCAAAACTACATTAAAGAGCGGATTATTACATAACAGACTAGAACCCAGGAACCCTGTTTATTTCACATTAATTACATATTGTATTTTATTACTATTTCAATGATAACAATACTAAAAAAGCTTTAAATTTATCTCCATTAAATAACTCAATTAAATACCGCTTTCTAATATATATACATATTTATTATGTATTTATAATACTTCCAAATTACACTGTATCTCAAATTTCTTACTTAATCTCTCTGATAACCAGTGGACGATTCATTTGTCTATTTCGTAAGACGCCTATTTTCCTGCCGGAGGTTGTGGGTTCGGTTCCTATTGGAACACTATTTTTTTCCAAAATGTTATTCTTGTCCGGTTTTCACCTAAGGTATATTAAACATCTTTCTAGTTAGATGGAAAAGATTGCCACAGAGTAATAAGTTTGCCAGGCTGTAATACATACAACGAAAGTGTAATACAATTCAATAACATGTAATAATGGATATGTTACATTTTAATCTCACATTTAAAATCATATTAGTTTTTTTTTTCAAATCATAAACTTAGTACAAAGCTACAAAGTTTTTTTTCAATAAATGATTCACGTTTTATAAATATAACATAGTTTAATTAAACATTATATTTATAAACAGTTAAATCTAACGGTTATAAATAACTCAAATTAAATTTAACAATCACGCCACAGAGAGCACGTTCGCTAATCGTTATTTCTGCAACAGCGATCTCTGAATAACTTCAATTATCTTAGATGTGCTAAACAATTTCTTGAATCATATCATTTAATCTACTTATAGAAATTAATATGTAATAGTTTGTGCGCGGAAGTCATCTAGAAATCGTTTATTTGTTAAACATGCTAAAACACAAACAGATAATCCAACAGCAAAATACTCAAATTTTCACCTTGTCAATAACATTATCTTTCTGTTAGTTGCAAAAGAATGTTGTATTAAATTATTTATGTTAAAGCATTTTTTATCATTCTGAAGCATATGAGATAATATGTAATAATATCCGAGTACAAAATAAAAACCTAAATGACAGTTAAAACTCTAAGACTCATACAAAAAACGAAGGGATAAAAACACTTAAATACATTGTAGTTGCTAGGCCTCGTAGTCGAGGATCCCCTCGCCACTCCAAAATCCTGCTCGTCCACGTCGATCATGTGATCTTCTGCGAGAAAACTGCCCAATCCTAGATGTCACAGACACGTGCACACTGTTGAGTCGTTTGGCAACGCTAACGCATGTTCACAGCATGCTGACTGTTTCTCACACGTCTAGCCGTTGCGATACCATCAGCCCGAGAACAAACGGCTCTCTATCTTCCACGGTACTAAGCCACCCGCTCCCAGTCCTCAGACGCCCCTCACAAAGTCAGCGACTCCCGCAGACTGTCATAGCGCTTTCTCTGCCCACCAACCCTTGTTTCGCCTTTACAACCATATCCTCTATAGGTTTACAGTTGGAGCGTTGCAGGACCGAGACATTTGTACACTCCAGTGGATCCGAAGAATTCAACGAAGGAAACGTACGTACATAGATACCATCAAGCGTTTTTCCTACTGGGGTAAGCAGAGATGAGAGATCACGATACTTTCCTATCTCGAGACAAACTCCGATCCTTTCCCATCCATACACTTCATACAACTACGATTTCTCTGACTTTTTTCAAAACATCAATCACTTGATCTAATCATATTTTACTTGGTCTTCTTCAACGCCTTACATTCACATTTGTACTGTATATTTATTATGTTGATATTTCATTCACTCGTTTTGCGTGCCTAAACCATTTTATAGTTCTATTCCTTCACATTCAATATTTCTTACTTAATTCTGTGTACTTACATTCACATTTGTACTGTATATTTATTATGTTGATATTTCATTCACTCATTTTGCGTGCCTAAACCATTTTATAGTTCTATTCCTTCACATTCAATATTTCTCACTTAATTCTGTGTACTTACATTCACATTTGTACTGTATATTTATTATGTTGATATTTCATTCACTCGTTTTGCGTGCCTAAACGATTTTATAGTTATATTCCTTCACATTCAATATTTCTCACTTAATTCCGTGTACTGACATACATCGTAATCCCATGATTTATTTTAAGTGTACGCATTTCTACAACAGCAGCATACACTCTTTGTTTTTTTCTCATGTTTACATTTCACTCCCATACATAAAATATGGTATTAAAATATTGTTGTGTACTATCATTTTCACAGATTTTTATACTGTCAATTTCGAGTGTGTATATTTTAGTGCCCAAAGATTTTATGTTTTACCGCTTAATGCCGTTCGATATCACCCAAAATTATCAATTATCTGAGAAAATACTACCTAATATATTAAATATGTGATTAAAGAAAGCGACCACTTCACCACAAGGCTCGCCTAGTAAAGTGGTTCTCTATATCACTAAATAGAGGGTTTGAGTATTGCTTTGGCGCTTGTAATATACGATTCCCCTTCCCATTAAAATTATATGTATAAAATTAATGATGTATTGTGGATAATAAAAATAAATAAATAAACCGTTCTTTCAATATGTTCACTTGTGGTTGCTGCTGTCTCTGGATACCTAATATATATGGCATGAAATAACAAATACACGAGAAGAAAATGTAAGGTAAAAAACTTCGGAGATTGTGTGAGATCAATCATGACTTATGGAATAGAGCAGATGCGAAAAAAAAAAACAAAAAGTATGTTCAAAACAACGGATTGAAAACCCTCAAAACTATTGCAGACAAAACACTAGCATAATTAAGGTATGTTGAATTTATACTGAAGTATAAGTTACATTTATTATACTGAAGTAAAGCATATTGTGAGATGGAGTGGAAACCGCAGAAGACACAGGTGAGGCTTCAAAAGGAAGGATAATACAAGAGTTCTGTACATGGTAATACATGAAATACTCGCTGGTAATCATCCTCCAGGAAAACTAAGATAGATGGAAGAACAGCTGTGTATTAACATCTCAAGAGTGGCAGCCCTGATGAGAACAGACCACGGGTGTTACTTAAGAATAATATTAGTAAATTTTATCACAATCAACATCTACAAACTCATTTTACTCGATTATCGGCTCAACTCATTTGAAACAGCATCATGACGACTTCCATTTGAAGATTATCGCATAACTTTTGATTGCGCATACCAGATATGAAACATATATTTCATTAGTACGAGTATGGTTATCAATCAATGTTAGAAATCTTAGATCTAAATTGTAATGACCTTGCTTCGTTCCATATGTCTTGGATTTCATTTCTCGATTCCTCTTTTTCTTCATCGCGTGCTCAATGCTGAGCATCGTGATCCTCTGACGCGTCTCGAACTCGACGCAACATTTGTCTCCATTTTTCCCGGTGCTAGGCAACGTTGAATGCAGTGCATCACTCATGTTTATTATCTGTCCACCTCATTGGACATCACCTCACCATCCTCTTGCTCGCCTTCCCTCAACAGTCCCCGTAATCACTCCCTTTCTAGCCTTCATATGATACCTGCTTCTTGCTCACCTTCCCTCAACTGTCCCCGTGATCGCCATCTTCTCTAGACTTTAATAGGACACCTTTATTTTGTTCGCTTCCCTCAACTCTCCCCGTGATCACCACCTTCTCTAGACTTTCATAGGATACCTTCCTGTGGCTTGCCTTCTCTCAACTGTCCCTGTGATCACCACCTTATCTAAGACTTTCAAAGGACATCTTCTTGCTCACCTTCCCTCAACTATCCCTGTGATCACCTTCTCTAGACTTTCATAGGACACCTTTCTCTTGCTCGATTTCCCTCAACTCTCCCCGTGATTACCACATTATCTAGACTTTCATAGGATACCTTATTCTTGCTCGCCATCTCTCTACTATCCCCGTGATCACCATCTTCTCTAGACTTTCATGGAACACCTTCTTCTTGCTCACCTTCCCTCAACTATCGTGGTAATCACCAACTTCTCGAAACTTCATCTTTTTTTTCTGGCTACGTTTTAAAACAATTATATGGTTCTCTTTCTGCATCTCGGTATTGGTCAAGCATTTAATAATAATTTCGTTTATTGATTAGTAAAAACCACACATACCAACTGGAATCGATCTCGTCTGACTCCAAAGACATGCATCTAATCAACGAGACCATGGGTCTACAATAAACCAACTAGGTCTAAAATATCGTTACTCTAGTTATTATGGTTTGCCTTATTACAAATGTCTAGAATCCAGTCTTTTTTCAATGCAGCAGCTAGGCTGATATTTGGTAGTCATAAAATTGTCATGTTAGTCTTCTTCTAAAAAATCTACACTGACTTAAATATCGCAAATGGACTAATTTAATGTTTTGTATTCAACTCCATTAATTGAATGTCTCCATTGTATATTTTTGAATCTATGTCTAATAGATATTACTGCGGAGAGGAGTAGAACTTTAAGGTCAATTTCTTCTTCATCTAATAAATTGGTTGTTCCTAATCGACTCAATAGGGTGCGATATTTTGATAGAGCTATGGCCGTTGCTGGTCCTATGTTGGCGCTTAAGAATGCACACTAAAAATTGAAAGATTATAAAAATACAAAAAGTAAATAAATTGATTGTAAGGATAGGAAAGAGTAGATTGCTGCTATTGAGTTGTATACTTCTTTGTGTCTGCATATGCCTAGAATATATTTGATAAGAAAGCGGCAGAAAACTTACCAAGGGAAGACGAAGAAAAAAAAACCATTAAAGCTATTTCGATTTGGAATAGTTACACATTCGGCATTAACTGGAGTGTACCTTATGTGTCTAATGTTCACATATAATCATAGAACAGAGAAGAACAAATCATGTCTGGCAGCTTCAATAGCTACCGAGCGAAAGCAGGTATCATACATTTTTCTTTTGAATATGATGTTGAACGTAAGTCAATATGTCGTATTACGTCATTATCTGTTGAAAGTAGAGCACGTATTGTTGTACCTTGACAGAATGGTTTAATATTTTGAAAGGGATAATACAAAGATGCGTTATGTCACGTTGGTTGTTCAATATTTATATAGATTCATGTGTGAAGGAACTACAGAGGTCTATTTTCGGCATGCAAATGTTGAATAGGAACCTATACATATTTCTGTATGCAGATGACTTGGCAGTGCTAGCGTAAAGTGTGAGTGAATTGCACAGTTTGATAAATAAATTGTGTGAGATATGCGAAATAAAACATGTACTCTGGAGCCAAAAGAGTATGAAAATCTGCTAATATGATTGTTAACTATAGTATTATGGAGCCAACAGATGTATGGAAGTGAAACTTGGGCATGGAAAAGACTGAGAGGAGCCGAATAAATGCTGTGGAGATGCGCGCATGAAGAAGAATACATGGAGTGACAATTTATGACAGAATACGGAATGAAGTGATATGAAAGTATGGCGATCTGTCTTACTTGCCTACACTGATAGAGAAATTGCATGATTGTGTGTTTATTTCTGTAGGAAACTTTTATATAACAATATAATTAATTTACGATCTGAGAAAGAATTTTTGAAAGGCTCGTGAAAAGAAACCGGAAGGAAATGGGCACTTGATTATTTAATCACAACTCATTTAAACTGGTTACAAATCACTTCCATAATTAAAAGTGTTAATGCGTATGCAATCGCAATATATTATGTTAAAACTGAAAAATATTCAATTTACAATTTTTTGTATTTAAATTATGTCTAATGGTCATTTAAATAATGAGAATCACTTTTCGAACATAACATAAAGTTTTCAACGATTTTTTTGGTATATGTGTATATGCATTTATGCTGGTGCCAACAGAATCACTGCAATCCTCATATCGGTGCCTTGGAGGCTTACGAGAGTAAGTCCGATTTACCTGTATGTTATAGCACAGGCTCCCGAAGCATCATCCGTTTCCTGACTAGTCCACTAGTCTGAGTGATTGTAATGGATTGTAAATAGCCTGAACGAGTGGGCATGTACTTGCTAAGTAATAAGTTGTAGGAATTGTTATCTAGTAGTATGTAGGTGTTAACTATTTCTGAGAAATTATATTACATATAGGTATACATTAAGATTATTAGAAATAAAATGACATGTAAGTAATTTAAAATAAGTTAGTTCATATTTATGGTATAATATATAAATTAGATTAATTCTTACGATATAAATTTGTATATAGGCATAGTCTTTGGCAAATGTTTGCACTATGTAGAAATAAAAAAAAAATAAAAAAACATTCAAGTTGGTGTGGTTGATTTGTTTGTTTGTAGCATTTCAAGCTGGGGGTGGCATTGGGTTAATTCATAGTAAGTCACGTGAATGGGCGTTTTGGTTGGGTTATAGAAATTCACGTTGTTATTACGGTGCTTTGTTTGGTCAAAGATTTTCACGAAGACAACAGTTCTTGATTAATTTATAATACAGATTTCAACTAATTATTTTGTATCGGTCCACGGTGGAATCATCGTCTGGTTCTTCTACTACATTTCTTCTAAAACTCCGCATCTTTAATTTATTGTCTTGGTTAGATTATAGTATAGATGTCAACTATTTATCTTGGATCGGTCCACTGCCGGATAAACTTCTTTTTTTTCTACTCCATTTCTTCTGAAACTCCGCATCTTTCATTAATTGTCTTGGTTAGGTCATAATACAGATTTCAACTAGTTATCTCATATCCGTCCACAACAGGATAAATATCATCTTCACCTACTTCGTTTCTTCTGAAACTCGGCATTTTTCATCCATTGACGAAAACGAAAAACGTTTTATGATTCATATATCTACAATAGTTGAACGTTCTTGTGGTTTTTCACTCCAGCATAGGTTTGATCAATTTATAGCTTGACATGCCATTTCCCATTTCCACTTCAAATTCGCAATCCTTTCCACTACGTCTCATCTTAACAGCATTTCTTAACTACAATAGTTAAATCGGAGTCAATTCAATTTCAGCTCTCTTCGTGGATATTTGTATGCCGTGCATATTTTAATATGTGAATTTAAATAAACGACTTGATTTGTGAAAAAGAAATTTACGCACAGTGGTATTTTTCGCTCAATAGTTCGTCAGTTTAATACAACATATCCGCAAATTACATTTAACGATATGAAAGTAAATTTATCACTAACAGGGTCGTTTTCAGTTATCGAACCATCAAAGCGATACTAAGAGTGCAAAAAATGGACGAACATTAATAAAATTCTCTACCCCTGATAAATAATCGAAATCAAATAGAGGGATGCTGACGTAATCATTTACATTTTACATCTATTAAAAAGTATTATATTTATTATTCAAATGAGTTTGTTGTCAAATGGAAATCAACCAGACAAGTTATGCAGATTAGTGTAAAATGCTACGTGAAAGGTTACAACTTTATTTTCAAACGGGAAAAGAAAAATTAAACATACTTAAAACAATACTTATAAAGACGAGTAAATAAAAAGTTTGCTAATGTCACCAAAAATTGAGAAAAGAAAAGTAAGATGAAAAAGAACAAGAAAATAGAAATTGTGAAGAGACGTATTTCATCATTGAATAGAGATGTGATATATTTTAAGTCGCTGTTTGAGGGTGACAGTCTTACGACAACTGAGTGAGAGTGTTATGACGACAGCCGATTACTGGTTCCAGAGTCTAACGATATGGACAGTAAAAGACGACGTAAAGAAGGAATTTTTGCTTAAGCACATAGAAAGTTCATCATTGGAAAGGCCCTGAGCATTTTCGGTAAGATATTGAGGCGCTGCCAAATTAATTACCTATTGAAGGTAGTTAATTTGAAAATGTTTATAGGGTCAACTACTTCAAATGAAGATATATATGATTATTGTTTTTTTTTTTTATTAATACAAATCAACACAGCAAAGTGAAATTCATAAGACAAAGATCGTAATTAGTACCTAATATGAAAATATAATAACCTACAAATTTTAACAGTGACCTCGCTATAAAATAAATAAACTTTATTGTAAAAAATCGATACAAAGTTTTTCTGCAGATATGTGAAGTGTCATACTCGTAATTATCTGTAAAAAGTAGTCGAACGCCAAAAAAATGTCCTCGAAAAGAGTGTTATATAACAGGCCTTCAAACGGACCTGCATACATCCATAGTAAAATGAGGAAATCAATTCAGTTGCAGATATGCTCGTACGTGTATATCTACATATATGTAAATATCGCATTTCGCTGAGAAATTTATTATTGATATTATAATTAAGCCCATTTTTCTCGTCTTACTGACATCATTATCCGATATCTCATCAGCAATAAGTATAACCGATTCTCCATCGTCATCTGATTATGCAAAACTAAGTGGAAGCGGCCGTTTGATTGGAGTTGAAATGGGTGGTCATATCACTCGAATTACTCTAATTACTCGTAGATAAATATCAGTGTTATTCATTCATTCATGTGATAACTGAATTGGCCATACTAAAGAACGTGAACGGAAAACAGCGTTGTCTTCTCGAGTAGGTACGGAACGCTCAGTTCGTCACGATACATCTTGGCAATAATACCACACGTGAAGAGGCAACAATATACGACCTCCGTAGCCTGGTGGTAAGACACTTGTCTGCCGATCCGGAGGTTGCGGGTTCGATCCCCGCTGGAACCCAGATTTTTTTAAATAGATTTCCAGTTTATGTTTTACACTTAGGGCCTATAAAACATCTTTCTGGTTGATTGGAAGAGATTGCCACATGGCAATAAACTCGCCAGGTTAAAAAAAAAAACAATACTCACACACATTCAACGCTCGTAGGTATTGTAACCAGACAAACTCGACCAGACTAGAGACCTTTTTTGGGTTAACGTCGGTAATCGATACCGATATCCCCATGTTCATTCATTGATTCGTGTGGTGCCCCCTCAATATTTACATATCGGTGATCGACACTTTTACTACGTTATGAATAATATTATAGCTTATGAATAATATTAAGTCGTGGAAATTTTGTATCTTAAAAATATGTTTAGATTGGAAGGTCACACAAAGTACGATATTAAAGAACGAGTAGCAGCATACAATAGGAGTAATTGTGGGTAAAACAAGGTGTTTACCTTTTGGAGCATTTCAAGAAAAGCCAAGCTGATTGATTGCGCATAGTGAAACTTGGATATAGCAAAAAAGTGGTGAAGGTAAGATAAGTGCGGTAAAAATAATAAGATGAATGTGTGAAAAAAGAATGTGAAAAAGAATATTAAAAAAGAATGCGGGTTGAAAGAAGATACAGTGATAAACACGATGAAAGGCGCATTAAGATTTTTTGACCACGTAGGATGATGAAAGATTTACTAAACAATATACATTACAAGTGTTATAGGAGGTACGAAAAGTTTAGAAACATGTCATGTCGAAATTAATCAAATTATGAAAGAGGAAAGGTGAAAGTTTTGTAATAAGAGACAATGCATGATGATTTCTTTTAACTTGGCAGAAACGATAGATGTGTGCCAAAGTAGGAGATCTGTTATTGATGCCAACTCCAATAAGGGCAAGCCTTTGATGCTGATGATGGCTCAATGTTATAATAAAAATTGATAATTGTCGAAATATCGGAAATCAAAAATATTATAGAATTGGTCTCAAGTGATAATTTTTATTAATTAGGTAAATCATCCTATAAAGATGATTATTTATGAAGGTGATAGTTTAAAGGTACGGAAGGAGTAGAACATAAAGGAAAACTCTGTAGTATTCAATATTTAAAGAATTTGAGGCAGTAAATTCAGATATGTTACTGTAAATTAGTAGAGAATTAAGTACAACTAGGTAGAACGTGTTGAGTGAGCAGGAGACATTTATACTTGAGCTAAGATCATATGTGGCACGTACACGACATTAGAAAACATGGTCAATAGTTTCCTCTCCCATCTCACACATGCATTTAGGCCTCTTTTTCATATGGATTTTGTGATACATTGTTGTTAAAGAATATAATATAACTTTTACAAGATATTTGAAAGTAAAATAAGATACATGCATACATATCATCACGCCATTTCGCTGTCGGCGTAGGCAGATATAACAGTGTCAGACCTTCTTATCTCGACATACATCCTTAACCTATTTAATATCGATAAACGTTCTTATAAAACTCCAACGAGTTCTCTGACTTTTTACGTTTCCTTCTTTCAAATTAACATTCATTTAATCAAGCCATACATTCCTTGGTCATCCTCTACCAAACCTTTCACTCATATTTACGCTGTAGGTATATTTGTTTGGTTAGTATTTCTTCACTCATTCGTTCTACACGCCCAGACCATCTCAGAGAGCTCTTGTTCATCATATTCGTACTCACCACATCAGCGTTAAGTTCACATTCATCACAAATCAGTTCATCTCGTATTCTATCATTCATTGTTACCCCATGCAAAATCACAGATTCAGTAAAATGTGTATTTTTTACTTATTTTAGCCAGCTAATGCTATATTCGATAAATTGCTCTATTTGGTACGCCATATATTTTAGAAAGCTTCAATTTCATTGACTGTTTGTATGATATGTATTAAAAATGCAATACTTGAACGAAATTCTATATAAAAGTACTTTTCGGGAAAATAATTTACTACCCCATGCATGACCTAGTTGATAAGACGTCTTCCAGCTAGAGAGTTGCGAATTCGATTCCTGTTGGTACCAAGTTTTTTTTAAATATTCCAGTTGGTTTTTCCACCCTTCTGATTGGTTTATATAGATTGCCACATGGCAATTACCCCTCCAGATGGCAATAATCCCTCGTATTGTATACAACAAAAGTGGAATATAGTGTTTTTTTAATATTATATATTTTTCCCACATTTAATTTTATATACAACCTGAACAATTAAAACCACAGGTCGAAGAAGAATGGATGTTTTAGATGTGATATTTTGTATTGACCGTTTTGTACGGATTTTCCCTGGTTGTTACAGTACGCAATGAATCTAGCAGGTTGTATTGTATTCAATAAAGCTGTATACAATATTACTCCAAAATCTATTCCACAAAGTATTTCATACAAAAAATAGCATAAAGTTATTGTATAACGCATTCTGCGCTTTTGAAATTGAAGTTATCCACATTTTCACTACCATTTCAATTTATGACATTACTTTAGTTTTTATTTATTTAACGATTTTATGTATGGTAAATTCATTCGGTTTAATCTTTTTTTATTGGACATTTTCATATAAATACATGAAACTTTAGATTTAATTTATTTAACACTATCATGTAAGTAAATCTAGCTTTTGTTTTAATTTATTTAACACTTAATAAATACATCTAGCTTTAATTTTTATTTATTTAACACTTTCATGTAAATACGTCTAGCTTTGGTTTTTATTATTTGGCACTTTCATATAAATACTCGTACATCTAGTTTTAGTTTTTATTTATTTAACACTTTCATACAAATACATCGAGCTTTAATTTTTATTTATTTAACACTTTCATGTAAATACATCTAGCTTTAGTTTTTTTATTAATATAACATTTTCATGTAAATACATCTAGCTTAAGTTTTTATTTATTTAACACTTTCATATAAATAAATACATCTACTTTAAAGCAATTTCTCCCAATTAACGAGCTTAATAGAGATCCCTTCGGAAAATAAGTACGTGATTTCCAAAACAACGTTATATAACACTAAATAATAATCGTAATTATGAACGAAACAAAACCATTTTAACATATTTAACGATATAAAAGAGAAAATCAATTAACCGACTTCCACAATTGCGAAGCACGTCGTCCAATTAAAAGTATCTGATTTTATAGCTTCATCGAAGGTGGTGGATGGCGGTTGGGTAAGAAATCTTAATTGTCCCCTTATCGGTGGATCGGCGGCCCTCAGGCGCCCCACAGGTCCGATGCCACGTGCGGACTCGGGGCCCCAGCACCCAGGGTGAGGGGGGTGAGGCCATTATGTCATCAGCCAGCAGGTGTGGCGAAAGATGGTGATGATACCTTCCGAAATCGTTTTGTCGCGTGGTACGAGCTAATTGTTCAGTGGCACTTCGTGGAAGTAACCGTTTTTTTTTTATCTAATTTGTAATGAAGGGTTTGATAACAATCATCAAATACCTTATCCATCGAAAGAAAAATATATTAAAATATCATACAAATTAACTAAACAACGTAAGCGGGTGCAATAAATCACTATCCAGTTTTCAATGTCTTCAATTTAATTCGTGAATTTAACTACAATAAAATTCATAAGTAAAGAATATTTTTTGTAGTTAGTTGGAAGAGATTGCCGCCTAGAAACAAGGCCACCAGATTATTTAACAATGAAGCGTTAAATATGAAAGGATATTTAACAATACATAACTTTGTTTTTTCACCTATTACATTAATCCCCGCTACGCGTATATTTACCTCCTATCCCGAAACCCTCTTCTTAAGGAATGATGAATCCACCTGAAGAGAGCCTCGGAATAAAAGTAGAAATATGTGAAGCGTGGAGTAGTGGAAATAAGTGTAATAACTAAGTAATTAGCATGTAGCATTACTGATAACGGGGGATGTGAAACTGAAATCAAGAAAATAATAGGTAAGCCTGGGACTAATCTGATGAATACACACCTCTCGTGGAGTTAAAATACGTCATGTTAAAACCCTCACAAATTTGAACAATAAAGGCCAGAAAGAGATTGAAGATAGATTATTTTGAACTGTGGTGTTGGAGACGATTGCCGGGTGTTTTATGAACCTAAATGCTTATATTTTAGAAGACTCATGGTTGCTGGTAATGTAGAGGGTCCCAGAAACAAAGATAGATCACCTTTACGCTAGATCAACCTGGTGAAGAGTGCTATGGGCCTTCCTTTGCCACAGGCTCTACAGAAAACGAAATACTAAGAGAACTAGAGAAGAATCAGTGGTGTTCACGTTCCTCAGCATTTAGGTCACGCGAACAACAATCATGTTTACTTAATATCATGCGTAAAGGAAATCGTCCAGGCATGTGGAGTATCGGCTACCTCTTCCAACAAATTCAAGTTTATAGATAGCGAGTCACTTTACAAAGCCGCTATTCATTTAATTACTAATGAACCACACTAACTATTGAAAAACAAAAAAATAATGTATGTAACGTAAAAACTAACAATTCTGGATACATATGTTATATCTTTCAAAATATGATACATGAAATTATCAATTTATAGTACAACACGGAAAGAGAAAAATAATTCTGAACAGTTAATTTAATTCAATCAACAATACAAGACTTCAGTAGAAAAAAAATCTCAAGTGCATCGAGAATTCTAAATTACGGGTATAGGGCAAATTACAAAAAAAACGACACTTAAGATAAATAAAAAAGACAGTCTCCCAGTTTAAACCTAAAATTGAGGAAATAACGGAGAAAGACCATCGTGAACTCAATAACATCTACATTAAATTACTACAAAAAACGAAACATGGAGTTATCCAATTGTTGCATTCTCATAATTGATGAATTACAACGTGTAACTGTCGTTAGCAAATTGCTATTGACACATTTGAGTTGCAAACGTTTCCGTATGTTTCTAGCGAGAGTGTGGAAACCATTTTCAGCCAGTATATATTTATATATTTTACTATTTATAAATTTTACTTTTAAACCAAAAACCACCTTCCGCCAATGTTCAAACGGAAAGCGAATTCCGTTGGGTGTGCTCGCACCCTAACATTAAATTCTTTCAAAAATAAATTACCCAAAGTTGACCACACACTTGTTATTAAACTCGAGTTTAAATCATGCACCTCTGCATATCCACGCTCTTCTCTTGCAAGCATAATTACTAACTCGAACTTACTACAATAACACTTCATTCTTAAATTCGCGTCAAAGCTACCAAACTTTATTACTTTTATGTTTTTCGAGGAATCGCCGTGCGATTAATACAAAAATATCGGAGGTTCTCTTTATACAACTCCTTTGGCCAAAATCCATAATATAGGAAAGAAATTGAGTAGAAAATAGTTAAAGAATTTTTATTACATCAGCTTGCATATACTCGTATATGTTGTCGACTCATAACGCTTACTTAATCCCGCTAGACATGGTGTTTTATTTCATATATTTTTAACCTAAGCTTGTAATTTTTTTTTTTTTTCTACGTAGATATTTTTCTCAAAATCGTGTCTAGTCGCTGAAGCGCCATGCATGTTTGTATGTGAATATATATTATTAAATGTTTCTGTGGTATATTTTCTTCATACTTAAAACGTGATTCAATTATTGATGCATAATTTCTTTTAGTTGAAAGTGTTTTTCTTGTTTTCATTTTAATATATCCAGAATTTAAAATGTCAACATGTATAACTGTTTAGTGTTAGTTCTATGCTTCTATTTAACCAAATCCTTTGTTAATATTTTTTTTCTTGATGGACGTTTAAATTCGTATTATTTTGTGGATATTTTTATTTCTATATAAGCAGTTTTTGGTATGTGAAAAAGAAGGAAAATTTTGTTATGAGATATATAAATAAGTGTTTGCAAAATTTATTATTGAAATTAATTGTATATTTTTTTTTCGGCATAAGCCCCTGGGCCTTCTGGACTCGGGCTTATTGTGTGTGGTAATAAAAGAACAATTAAAAAAACGATGAAACTTACCATAGGAAAACGAACTAGAAAGAAACCTATATGGATTTTCCGATATACACGTATGATAGTAATACGTTCGGCATCAAGTGTACTGTATTGCATGTTCTTTTTTCTATCAGCAAATTGTTTGAGTCATGTTAGTATTTTAATATTTGTGTATCTTATTGTAGTATCTTGAATTTCTGAATACACTCACACTATGAATTTTGAATGTTTTTTGTAAAAATGCTGATGATAGAAATCGACGTAAATTGAGAAACAAGTATTTAACACTTGCCGTACGGTGATGGATAGCGAGTGATCATGACTTATATTTTATTTAATTTCTCGAAATATACTGCTTGCAGGGTCTTCATACTTTATGTATTCCTCATCGAAACCTCTATGATTTGAATGATGTCATTAGGAAACAAAACATTCATAGTTAATTCAACAGAAATTAATGATTTTAAATCGCGAATTGACGAAATGTCAAACACTCATTCTTTTTTGACAGTTCGTATAGCGCCCCGTTCCAGGGGATCATCACCAGTTTTATAATCCTGATTGTTATTTTTTATTTTTATCTGGTATGTTTTTTCTATTATCATTTTTTATCTGGTATGTTATATTGTACCATTACTCTTTTTATAATAAATGTACATTTTATTTATTATTTCATTTTCAAAAATATAATAATTGAGATGGCGGGAAATATCGACGGCGATGATAGCGATTTGGAATTTAAGGCGACAGGCAATATATCAGAATCAGAAGATTTTGTCGAGGTACAGGATGAAGTATATTCTGATTTGGAGACGAGTGAAGAAGACGAAGAAATATTATTTACATCAAAACATGGATTCGAATGGAGTTCATTACGAGTACCACCTCAATCTTCGAGGCATCGGTCGGGTATCAAATATTCTCATCGAAGATTCTGGACTGAGAAATTCAAGTATAAATATACATTCCATAAAAGATATGTGTTGTCTGTTTGTAAATGAAGAGGTGGTAAAAGTGATGTTTAAGAAACAAATCGTCATTTAAATCGAATTAATTCAGAAAAGAACCAACCAATATCAAAAGACGAGTTATATGAATTCATTGGAATATTGCTCGCACCTGGCAGAAATCGAACACGAAAGCTATCTTTGAGTGAATTGTGGATAAGTGAAAGTCCCTTTTGCCAGTTATTTTTCACAACAGCTCTGTCTCGAGATAGATTCATCTATATTTACAGTCATATTCGTTTTGATGATAAAGAAACCCGAGAAGAGAGATATCAGGGTTTTTTCAGATAAATTAGAACCAATTAAGTGGATTTCAAAAACGTTTATGGATATGTGCAAAAGCAATTATTCTCCATCTTCGAATATAACTGTAGATGAACGTTTGGCAAACTTTAGAGAGAATTGTTCATTTCGCGTGTACATGAAGTCTAAACTTGGTAAATATGGCATCAAAATCTGGGTTGCTGCCGACTGCGGCGGCGTATGATAAATAATCGTAGAGAGAGATAAATCAAGGTAACTGAGTAGTTATAGAAATGGTTCAACCGCAGTATGGCACGAACAGGAGGATAACCACAGGTATTTTTATTACCTCCATCAAATTAGCCGATAATCTTTTATTAAAAGGTTTAACTCTAACTGGCACGCTTCGAAAAAATAAAAGAGTAATCTCACTTGAATTTATACCGTCTAGAGAGAAAACAATCCATAGTAGCTGAAAATAAAATACTTGTTTCGTGTGTACCACAAAAAATTAAGCAGTATTATTATTATCCACTCAATTCAATGATGCAGAAATTGATTATTCATAAAAACAAAAGCCACTATAGTAATTATACATCATTATAATAATACGATAATTGGAGTAGATACGGGAGACCAAATTACTTGAGAGTACTCTTGCTCAAGGTCAACGAGAAGATGGCCTTTCCGTCTTTTTATGGAAATTATAGATATGGCTGCATTGAATGCATACCTCTTATGGATAGACAAATATCCAGAGTGGAAACAAAATAATTAATACCACCGAAAACATTTCACAAGAGAGTTAAGTTTGGAATTGGCAATGCCCAATATCTTAAAAAGGAAAAATAGCAACAACAAGATGCTTTTAATACAGTTTTAACATATTGTGGCGAGTCAATATCCGAAACATTAGTAAATAATACCCTGTTGGCACCCCGTGAGGTCCTCAAAAGAGGAAGTTGTGGGTTTTATTAAAAACATTCGAGAAAAAAAACCAGGCTATTCTGCAATATTTGTCAAACACCTGCGTGTTTAGTACGTAGAATATAGTAAAAAAAAAGTGGTTTCATGCCCCAATTGCGATAACTTTCTCCACAGGATTAAACTTTGATTATATGATATGTTTGTCCTATTTTCAAATTTTCTGTAGTGTTTATATTTTCCAAATTGCATATATTTTATTGATTTGAATTTCGTGTTTGTTTATATATAATTTTGAATTTCGTGTTTGTTTATACTATATAAATTTCTCGCCCTAAAACCTTGATTTTTGAATTTATATATTCATTTTATATTTTGTTTATATGTTATTTATTGTCTTTATTCGAATTATGGTTTTATTGCCAAAAAAATACACGCTACATTTTATTGTATAATTTTATGAAAAAAAATTAAAAGGCTGGAAATCTCTTATCACGCATGCGCATTCTGAATGTTGCGCAGACCGAACGACGCAGCGTAAAAATAATATTCTTATAGAAATGCCTTTCTGTTTTAGCTCTTATTTTATCATTTCTTACCTTTATTTTATATTATTCGACATTTTATTACATAATAAAATGATGTTTATAGCTAATAACAAAAAATAACCTAGCAGATTTTGCATAATTTTAATTTGAAACATACATGTTTAGTGTACCCTCAGTGTCCAACACCGTTACTGGCGTAATTTTTTAGCACAGTAAGGGAAGTGTTAAAAGGTTGGAGACCTCTTTTCAGTCATGCGCATTCTGAACGTTGCGCAGACCGAACGACGCAGTGGGAAAATTATATTCCTATAGAAATGTCACTTCTCTGTTTCAACTATTATTTTATCATTTCTTACACTTATTTTATATTATTCGACATTTTATTACACAACTAGCTGTACCCAGCCACGCGTTGCTGTGGCTCAGTCTGGTTAAATGGAAAAGAAAGAAAAGAGAAAGCACACGTTTCAATTATGTTTAATTTCACAATGCTTGTGGGTAAACAATATTTTTGATGTCTTTCAGTCACTCTCAGTCTGTCGCGTTTATCGCCGTGCTCGCAAATGATCGCGTCACTCCAATAGGTCAATTCACGATATGATTTGAATTCAAATTAAAGATCGATTGCACTGAAAAAGAAGAAAGAAAGTTATAACAAAAACACATAAAATTGCGAAACATTAAAAAAGGAACTGAATAATATTGGTAAGTTCATAGACGTCTTTGTTCTTCGCGCCAACAATATCTCTTTCACTCACCCAATCTTGATTCTTATAAGTGATTTGAATATAGGGAAATACTTTTTCAACCGATCCTTCTGATCACTAAATTGCATAAGTTATAGTCTTCCAACCTTAGTTCTATTACCGTAATTTACAACTGCATCTCGCGAATGAACGTATTCTTCAGAGCAAAGCTTGGTCCGTGTCAAACGGATGAATATCAAACATTCTGATTTCTATGACAGTTCACAAATTTGCCCCAATACAACCTTGTAACAACGTTCAGTGATTATAATTATTTTATCGACTTTAATATAAGGCTCGATTCTAATAAATATCAAGTTATTTAGGTAAATACATTACAAAAAACTAACAATAATGACAAATTAATACATCTTGTCAAAAATCTCCATTTCTACATACGATTGATGTGAGAATATCTCAACTGATCGATCGTTTTGCAGCTGGACACGCATATTTGTAGTTAATTTCAACGTCTTTACGTGTCGCCACAAAGTAGAGTATTTCATGCAATATATAAAATTGCGAAACATAAAAGTAGCTTATTAAATGTTAAGGGACACAAAGCGATAATTGTAACTTATTAAATTTTAAGGGAAGACAAATAGATAATTGGAACTAATAAAAAAAAACTCCATTTCTACATACGATTTGATAGATTTTGAAATATAAACATAAAATGTAATTCTATATAAAAAAGATACTTTTGATATTCCTACTGACCTATTTCAGTTTCTATCAGCCTGTCGCGTACATTATGATGAGAACGAACCAGTTCTGAATCTACAGATCTCGATCCCCGTGCATCCTCAAGTCTGGATACACGTCGTTCTGCTGCTTCTTCGACATTTTGATGAACTAAAGCAGATCGATGCACTGAAAAAAAAGAAAGAAAGTTTAAACACATAAAATTTTGAAACGTTAAAAAATATAGACATTCAGTGATTATAATTATTTTATCGACTTTAATATAAGACTCGATTCTAATAAATAGCAAGTTATTAAGGTAAATACATTACAAAAAACTAACAATAATGACAAATTAATACATCTTGTCACAAATCTCCATTTCTACATACGATTGATGTGAGAATATCTCAACTGATCAATCGTTTTGCAGCTGGACACGCATATTTGTAGTTAATTTCAACGTCTTTACGTCTCGCCACAAAGTAGAGTATTTCATGCAACATATAAAATTGCGAAACATAAAAGTAGCTTATTAAATGTTAAGGGACACAAACCGATAATTGGTAACTTATTAAATTTTAAGGGAAGACAAATAGATAATTGGAACTAATAAAAGAAAACTCCATTTCTACATACGATTTGATAGATTTTGAAATATAAACATAAAATTTAATTCTATATAAAAAAGATACTTTTGATATTCCTACTGACCTATTTCAATTTCTATCAGCCTGTCGCGTATATTATGATGAGAACGAACCAGTTCTGAATCTACAGATCTCGATCCCCGTGCATCCTCAAGTCTGGATACACGTCGTTATGCTGCTTCTTCGACATAAACATCGAGATAATCCCCGTGCATTCTCAAGTCTGGATACACGTCGTTCTGTTGCTTCTTCGATGTTTTGATAAACTAAAGCAGATCGATTGCACTGAAAACGAAAAAAGAAAGTTAAAACATATAAAATTGTGAAACATTAAAAAAGGAACTGAGCAGCGTAAAAGTTTGTTTTAATTTTAATTTTTTTTTGCGATATTTCTACGGGTACTTCTTTCTAATGTACCACCAAATAATTTATTTATTTAATTAATTACATAAAAGTGTCTTTATATACAAATGAACATGTGACAGGTTATACAAGTACTTAAAATTATTGACAAATAATACAACTTTATCTTAAATTAACATGAGGATACAAAAAGCAGTATTAATAATAAATTACAGTCATTGTTTTAAAATTATTTAATAATTATATGTGTATTTAAGTTCAATATATGTTATGTATGTATAACACAGGAATAATATGTATGTGTCACTATTCTTTTCTCTGTTGTTATCTATAAATATAATTGTAAGTGCTTTATATTTTAAGCTTAAATTCAATTGTAAAATTGATTAGATATAAGTACTGATGCAAATTTGAAAAAAGTTAGGTTAACTTTTGAAATATGAATCAATAATGAAAGTTTTTCATCAAATATAATTCTTAAGTCCATTATTTTTAAACTTATACAATTTACCATAGTCACCAAGTCAATTTTATGACAATATAACTATTTTTTATCAAGTTTTTCTATTACGTCGTAAAAGTACATCGTAATGACGCAATGTCAACTGAGCAATTACGTGTTCGTAATTAGTATTTTTTTTAAATGAACGATTTTACATCATATTTTTTAATTTAAATATAATATCAATAACTTACCTCATTTATTGAAGTCAATTATCTATTATCTTATCTATATAAATAAAATGTTATATATATTGAACCAAAATATGATTCAATCGTAGATCACTTTTCTAAAATGTCAATCTCACTGAGCAATTAAGCATCTGTCAATCTGTCGGTAAAACGGTTCGCAATTGTTTCGTGTCTCGACTTATAAAAGTACGTAATACATATAAAATTTCAATTTTTATAAAATTAATGATTAAATTTTTATTTATATAGATTATTAAACATAAAATTATAAAATAATTTATTTATAATTAATTTATAATTAATTTTACATTAAATCATCGTAAATTCCGAAACGCCGAAAATGAAATTTGACAGATGAAATTTGACAGATTAATTCCATTAATTCCATGTCAAACCACAGGTTCGCATAAATATTTCTTTTTGATTTAAAAAAAAAATTATATACACTGATATATATATATAAATAAAAATCAAATAACATTTCCGTTGACGAATATTAACTTTACTCAAAATTTCAAAGCGATCGGTAGAGAACTTCCGGAGATTAGCTACAAATAATTAACGAACATTTACATTTTTATTTATATAGATAAAATGATGTTTATAGCTAATCAAAAAAAAAACTAATAGATTTTGCATAATTTTAATTTAAAACATACATTTTTAGTGTACCCTCAGTGTCCAACACCGTAACTGGCGTAATTTTTTAGCACAGTAAGGGAAGTGTTAATAATAAATTTTTATTTTTGATAACTTCAATTTCATAAGTTTATAACTATTGTGTGTTACTCGTATTACGAGTATTATTATGACTTGTTTGCTTTTAACGCCAATATTAACATAAGTATCATTCTCTAGGTAATGACTTTTTCCCTTTTTAATTTTTATTTGAATTTCTCTGTCTAATTATTTCATACTTAGAGTGTTAAATAGCACACAACCTATCGTAGGAATATTTTATAATTTGATTATTTTTACTGTGTTTCTGATATTTCTAAATAAGCTAGTTTGCTTCTAAGAAATTTACATTAGCTCAATGTTCGCAATGGATTGATATTTGAAAGGAGTGGAACTTTGAGGTAGATTGCGTATTCAATGAATATATTGATTATTCCGAATTGATCCCATAGGGCTTGTTATTGTGATAAGGCTTTGGCAGTCTTGTGACGTGGAATGGTGTCGCTTAGTGTTAGGGATATAGGTGACATGTGAAACTTTAGGAGGCACTTGAAGACAACCTTTTTGGTAGAGTTGGTTTTTAATTAAGTGAAGATACAATTTTATATAAGGTTTGTTACGAGATCAATGCTTAGGTCAGATGTCATGTTTCATTAAAAATGTAGTTGGCCTATTGACCTGATTGAAAAAAAATTAAGAAAGGTGAAACCTTATGCATTCTTTGAATTTTGAGAGTTTTAACGCCAAAGACAAGGGAGATAAATTACATAAGAGTTCCGTATATGAAATTGAATGTGCTTGTCAAAGTGTATATTAGAATGACACAACGAAATATAGGCACTACAATACAAAAACATAAGCGTTGTCTATATAATCTCATTTTTCCAGAATTCGTTTACCATATTATGAACATAAATCATAATTTCTTATCTCACATCTCTCGTAACAAACCGGGATAATTCCTCAAGAAGAGAACCTCGAGATAAAAGGTAGAAACACGTACCGCGGAGATAAATGTATAATAATTAGTGGAATAACAAAGTAATTTATCGTTAAATATTCCAATTTGAATTTCCACAAAGTATAAGCTAAGTAAAAATAAGTGAATACATTATATATCCCTATTATTTATTTCCCAGTTAAAAACCTTATTAGCAATTCTTTTTCGTTAAAAAAATGACATATTTATTTGCATTGATCAAAAACTAATGAGAATTGACAGATTTTAGAATTCAACCACGCTGGCAAAATGGATTATTATATTTTGCACGTCCCACAGAGATATTTTATATATAAACATACCATCACGCCATTTCCCTGTTGACGTAGACAGAGAAGATAGAGCACCAATTTTTACTATTACGACATGTTTCATTCACCTTCTTTACATCTTCTTTCCTACAACTTCTTTCATTTCCTCCTTTCCAAATTCCATTCACTTGGCCTAACCATTTGTTCAGTCAGTTTTTTGCTACCCATTAGTTCTACATATCCAAACCATCTCAAAGTGCTATTTTTCATCCTTATTGATTTCATCCTTGTGCATTCTAAAAAATATTTTTTTTATTCTGTAATACATTGATATATCACATACTCTTCTAAGCGCACACATTTTTACCGGATTTACTCGGTCCGTTTTCATTAATTATACATGTCCACGTTTCACTCTAATATATCAATATTGGCACTAATACGCTGTTATGAACCATAATTTTAACCGATTTCGACATTGCTTGATTTGAATATTCAAAGACATATTCACCATTTATTTCATAACATACTTTCCAAATATCAGAATTATTTAACTCATTCTAATGAAGATACATAGTATTATTCCATAAAATAGGCAATACGTTATTACAAGATCAACAAATTATAATCGGCAATAATCCGGAGGAACCTTTAACAAACGCCATTGACATGCTTCTATAACAAAATTCCTGAAACTGGGGCAAATAATTAAATTTGATTTAGCAGGCTCTTCACTTCCTTCAGCCCTCAGACCCTGAAGTCTATCATTCCAAACCCCCAGCGCAGCCCCAATCTGGGTGAGGCGAAGACGAGATAAGCCAGCGTAGTACAACGTTCATGGCAAACTTTCCTAATTAAATAGGGATCAGGGTGATCAGGGTGATCCTTCGCTCACCCCACTTCGCTCACCCCACTTCGCACCCAGGATTACAGAAGCGGCGCTAACTTTATACTGGAATACTGACACAAACGCTGGATTATCAGGCTCAACTAACAAACGAATATCGGCGGAGCAAAAATAATATTTTATTTATTTGTTTTATTTCATTTTATTTATTTCAACAGTCAAATGACATTTTTTTATATAATACAAAGATTAAAAAAACAATAATGTATAGAATTTAACGTTGACATGTTACCAGTGTAAGTCGAACAACACAAGAAAGCAAATCCAATCAATTCATCCCAGTATGAACCACTTTTTCACTTTATTCCTATAAGTAGTAAAGCCACATTAAAATCAATGCAATGCCCATATTGATTACTCAATCTGTACTGTATTGTTATGCAAGAGTTGTACAAATAATTAGTTTTAACCACTTCTCTGTGGAACAAAACATTTGGCCGAGTTGACCTACAAGGAACGTGTAGCATGATACGCAGAGTTAATTCTGGACTATTGAATTACTAACTGACAATCTTAAACAATGTTGTGAAGTCAAACATCTTTCTTCTATCTGACAAGGTTGTAAGCTTCATCACTTTCAACAACATATTTTAGTCCAACTCAGTTATATATTATAACGAACATTTTAAAAATAAAGCATATTTTTTGGTCACTTCACAATACTGATGCATTTTTTTTGTATGAGTGAGCATATGCTAGTATGTGGATTTGTATGTATGTATGTATATTTATAACATAAATATATACCATCATACCGTTTCTCTGCTGGGGTAGACCCAGAAGATAGAATGCAGGACTTTCCTATTTCGATACACATCCATATACTCGCACCTATACATAACCTACGATTTTTGTTACTTCTTACGTTTCGTTCTTACATTATTCATTAGATTCAACCATATTTTCCCCCATCTTCCTATACCACGCCTTCCACTCACCTTAGATTTATTAGTCTCTCTTCATTCCTCACAGAACACATGATCGGCGTGGAAAAGTAGTTCAAGATTGAAGTTGGTTGGATTGGCGAGAGGATCCTCGACTACAAGGCGCAGCAACAACGACGAATGATGCTATCCTGTGAAGTGATCTAGTTATAACTACAAAGTTTTTTTAAAGTTATCAGTCCTCAGTTTATCAATGGAGATACGGAAGATGTCAATTTCTAAAAATGTATTCAACAATGTCATTACGAATGCGAGGGGCGACACTCTTAACAGTTATCTTCATGAATATGGCATCGAAAACAATCTAAATTATCGTTGACCAAAACAAATTTTAGGTTCACTATTTTTATTGTTAGTACCTACTATTTTATATTTACTAACAGGTGTGTTGATGTTTTCTGACGCTTAAAGAGTAGTAGTCAAGTATACCCATTAAAAGCTCCTTCCGGCACAGGCCACAAGAATCAGGTAAATTTCGTCTGGGTGTGAAAGGATATTTCCCGTTATATGGTACGCTATAGTTACTCTGAAATACAGGGAGCTGTCAAACGGCAATACTTTGTGGACAGTGCTGATCAGTTCTCACTCCTTCTCCTTAAAATATATATCAAAATTAGTATATCTCAAAAATATTTCTACACACTTCTGCACCCACTTAACATCCACGAGGGTATATTTCATCTGAAACCTAGTACTACATATATCCCAAAATACTGTGTATTGGCAGCTGGACTCACAATATATAATATACAACATGTGTATAATTTCCTTAATATCTACTGCAGCGCGGAAGGCATTGATAAGCCACCATATTTTTTTCTAAGGAAATGTCATTAATATGCTCAAGAATTTGTGAATCACGTTCCTCAGCATTGAGGTCACGACTAAAATTAAGTAGGTACTTGAACATTTTGCAGGAACAAATTGCATCATTCTATTGGAAATATTTCCCTTTACGCCGGTAATAAATAAATATATATGTTAGATAAACTTTTTTCAGTGGGTATTTTCGGAATATCATAGTCATGAGCGAAGAAAGCGTATTGAAATTTTTCCGGAAGCTGTGATTTGAGACCCTCAGCAATATGTTATATTTCTATCGAAATTTTCCTAATATGTGGTACAGCCATGAGTAAAATTCATATTAACTGAAATAAAGTTGTCGCAAAAATCCTTTTTGGATTCGGTCAACTATCAAGGGGTTCGGTTTCCTCATGGATTTCATATAATAAATTGGGTGTTCTTAAGAAGTATGTTAATTCTCACATTAATACAGTAAAGTGGACATTTCTATTGAAAAGACAAATTAAAAATAATCGATAAATGAATTAATTTATGAAACTAATAATCTAAATAAATAATGGTGTACCACCATATTTAATGAATGAATTAACGAAGTATTTACTGTCATATTATTATGTATTTTGAAAAATTATTTCAAAGTAATCCTAACCTTTGCTATTCCAAAATCCATTTTAAGTTGTCCCTCTCCACTGGGTATTATATAATGAATTGCCAATAACAGTTAAAGGACTTTTTAAACATTTGATTACGAGGATAGGTTTACCAACAAGTGTTAGAGAGTTTTAATTTTACAAATTAAAACAATTATCGACGAATGTGTATTTACAAACAAGATAAAAAGAGCTTTAATATATAAAGTACATTTTTTGCTGAGGAGGGTGAATTTAAGTGTTTGAGAGTATTTTTGATTAAGAACTTAAAGATTTGTCGAGCAGAATATGATAAGAAACTATGTAATTAAATTATTATATTCACTGTATCATAATGATTCGATCAAAAATACACTCGGACATTTTTATTATCTATAACATAATTTGATAATTTCTTCCATCCAGCCTGAATGTGAGAAAGCAGGAGACGAAGCTTTTTTTCGTCAATTCCGATTTGAACCTCCTGAAACGTTTGTCTTTCAGGAGATTGCTAACGTCATGTTGTCAGTTCTGTTTTTAAATTGACCTATTTATTTGCTTCCCAAGAATTAGATTCTAAAGTATAAAAATATCATATAAAACCTTAAACAAAATGCAAATCTTTAGTATTGGTTGTATCCAGAACTGGATGTAAAAGGAGGTTCGATTTTTAATAACAATCTATCTTTAATGTCGAATTAAAAAGTATTTAAAATTTATTTTACGTTGAATTTCAACTCATGATAGTATTGCATTAAAAATGGAAATTATAGCAACAAAATATTGCCAACGAATTGATTTAAAAAAATCTTAATTTGAAGTCGCTAAATGGGATATCTCCATTGTATCTTTTAGATCTGGGCTGAGAGATGTTACTTCGGAAAAGTGCAGAAAGGTGGAGTATCATGACAGAGTTTTACCTTCGCTAGTCCCATGACGTGGAAGTATATAGAGATTTTCAAGTGCTTTTGAATACCTAAATATTCGAGATATTGAAGACAACCGTTTTTGGAGGTCTTATCAAAACTTATGATTATATATGAACACTACGGTATCAAAACTTATGATTATCAATATATGAATACTATGGTGAATGGACACTACACTAAAGCTGAAAGAATGTGTTGCTGTCACATTATGGAAGATCTACACAGGTTTATGTCTAGTTCGTTTCCCCTTTGTCCCGTTATTTTTATTATTTTAGTTAGTTTTCTGCGGTTTTTTTACCAAATATGTTTTCATACATCTTAAAACCGCAGCTGCCACCTTTCTATCCTTATACTCAACTTATTTTATTTTTTGTAATTATTGTTAATCTTTCAATAATGGTTCGATTTCCTAACTAGAACGCCCTTGAGAAAAGTCTGCTCTCTGAACGAGGCTATGTAAATTGTCCAATATTACAATGATTATTAATATGGTGAATGAACAAATTGTATTCACAATATCTTAGAGTTTATAAACTTATCACGACTTCTTGGAAACACATAATTTAATATTCATTGTCATAGCTCCAGTGATACATAGTACGTCTCCCTTCAATGACAAAGTGTATTTATCCATAGGTTCTAATTTTTTGCCCTTTAAAATCTTCCTTTTCCATTCTTTGGTGATATGTGCAAATAATTATTTTGATTGACTTATTTGTTTTTCAATGTTTTAAGTATATATGTATTTTTTTTTCGGTGTAACACGCAGTAATGGTTATTAATCTGTATAACTTGTCTGGTTATGCGAATTAACATTAATAACTAGATATGTATCTAAATAAATATAAAAAGAGCCAAAAATAAATTAAAAAATAAACGTTGATTTATTTCTCATCACTTTCTAAGAATTTTTTCACTTCACGATTTTTCGACTGAATAACCCAAGCAACGTTCTCATATTTGACATGCCTTTCAGCAATCCATTGTATAAAAATATCTCACCACCCTAAAGACGAGCAGGCTTGGCTTCATTTCAATTACCCTGATCGCTGATTAGGCTATTGTAGGCAGAAAGGCCTAAACCCGGGTGGAAACTGAAAATGGCGCCGTCTCAGATGACAAGCTCGTTCACACTGTGTACCCAATCACAGCTCAGAAGGGAAGTCAAATCTCTAGGGAGGGAACTGAATTACAAAAGAGTAGAGAGTTAATTCAATAAATTACGTCAAAAACTGATTTATATTTTGTAAATAAGAATCAAAATACTTATTTTAAGTTTTATTGGTTGGGCCTGAATCTTTCTATAAAATATATTTATAAGTTATTTATTTTAAAATTCAAAACACTTACTTCAAACACTTCATTCAATAATTTGTATATTTTTTTGA
The DNA here is from genome assembly GCA_949825065.1 of Odontocerum albicorne. NCBI lineage: Eukaryota > Metazoa > Arthropoda > Insecta > Trichoptera > Odontoceridae > Odontocerum > Odontocerum albicorne. The sequence goes on from OX463856.1 coordinate 21,934,523, forward strand.
AAAGTAATTTGGTTTAAATGTCCCTCGCGCTCATTAACCAAATGCCTCCATAAGACTAAAACATTGTTCATCTCAATTGCTAATATGACTTCATTTGTGGTATGGTTTCAATAAGGGCCCTGGTTGATACCTTCAGCTCGTTCCCGTTGCCAAGTTTGGTTACAAACACCTTTTGTTTACAATAATCTCATAAAAAAAAATCTGGAGTAGTGAGATCTGGTGACCTTGAAGACCAACGATGCGTACTGTTCCGTAAGATTATATTTTTGCCAAATTTCCTATCCAACAAAGCATCCATTACGAGCTTGTAATGTAACAAGTGGTGTCCTCTTTTTGAAACCATATGTTTTCAATGCAATGTCGGTACAATTCCGATAAGAAAACTTTGTTCCAACATCTCTAAATAACGCTCACCATTTACTGTTATGGTTGTACTATTTTGTTCATAAAAATATAGACCGATAATGCAATTGGTCGACACCGCACACCATAAAGAAATAAGCACTGGGTTTATTTTTTCTTGCTACAATTTCCGGAGAATTTCTATAGATTTAATACAGCAATTTTGCTCGTTAATATTGTTTGTCGAAATGGTCCTCGTCTGACATAAACAAGACATTAATGAAGATTGGATCTTCTTCCGCAAGTTGCTACAATGATACATTGGTTCCATGGGATACGATTCTATCACCACATCTCAAAGGCATCTATTACGTTTCCTTCCTTCTTTTTCTTCGTCCATATTTCTACTCCATCCAATACTACGGAGAATACTATTTCAGAAGACATATTTTGGTTTTTCTGAAAATATATCTGTTAATCCACATCTCTATCAAACTTGTCATAGCTGTTTTTCTCATTCCAATTCGTTTCAATTCCCGTTTCCAATTCCCTTCTGATATCTGCTTCACATAGTCAATTTTTCAAAATGAGAGCACCCAAGTACACAAACTCGTCGACCCCTTCGTAATCACTTAACGAGTTACTTCTTATATTTCACACTCCAATTCATGTTCTGATATCTGCTTCACATCGTCCATTCCTCAAAATGAGAGCACCCAAGAACACAAACTCGCCGACCCCTTCGTAATCACTTAACGAGTTACTTCTTATATTTTCCATTCCAATTCGTCTTCTTCTATCGTCTATTCCTAAAATAGAAAGCACCCAGTTAAACAAACTCATTAATCTCTTGTCAAAGTCTAGAATCGATTCACAATAAAGTTTACCTTTTTGTATACAATCTAATAATCGTCTAATTTTATTTCTATTGCGCTATTTGAATAACCGAGGGCAATTTGAGGTCTTAAAAAACATCAACAAAGGATTATCTTTAATGCTTACACATCATAGAACGGGGAATAAAAAAAAACAAGATTCATCATTTAGAGCGCATGCTGATTTTTATGTCGTTTTTTGAAAGAAGCCAATGCGGTTACGAGTCTTAGAAAATATGGCAGCTGTTTCAAGAATTGGATGACACGTACACTAAAGGTACCATTCAAAGACAATCTCTTTCCACCTGTTATCTACGTATCTTTTAATGTTATCTACAGTGTAGTTTAGTACGTCTGCGAGTGTTTTTATATGTTCATGTGCAGTCTACGTCGTCGTCGCTGCTGGGTCTCGTAGTCGAGGATCCCCTCGCGATTTCAACGTCAATTCAGATGAAAAGCGAAATTGTGGCCACACCGCTGTACTATTTCCGGTGGCATACCGAAGTGAAACGATCGGGGCACACTTGCAGGTTTTTTATTACCTTTTTTTTAAATAGATGTGATCGAAGTCATAGGTATCCTTATACCTCTGAATACCAAGCAGAAAAAATACATGTGTCATTTGAGGAGAGTAGCATAGCACGGGATTTGAACGAGCGACCATTCACACGGAAGTCTAGAGTGCTAACGCGCGACCATGCACCTCTATTCATCGGCGGTAGAGTTACCAACACGTGCAATTGTAGTACTTAAATGTTTTTTTTAAGTACTACTTTGTAATGTTATACAGGGCCGTATTTAGCTACCCGTTTTAATCTTTCAGTATACAGTGGCACCGTGCTTAGCGTATTGAGGGCGGTACCGATACCGTACCGCGCCGCGCCTCGCTTTTGCACAACTTTCAGGGATATTCCAGCATTTATAGAGGTCCGCCAGTAGTCACGGTGATAATTATTTGTTTCCAATTTAAATTATTTATCGATTTCGTAAGTCTAACAAATAAAATAACATTTTTTTGTTAAAAGAGAATAATATAAATTCAATACGATAACCAACCAAAAGACTTCTAATCTGTTTTTTTTCACTTTCAGATATTTATATGATACATGTTCTCGGTTAGTAAGAACACATTTCTATAGGGAAAGTAGATGAAAAGTGACTTAATGGTTTTAAAAGAAAAATCTTCTGAAAGCATCTCTTATACCTAGAAACACAGTAAAGAAGGAAACGGAATAATGCATAGTAAGACAACATTTGCCGTAATCCGAATTTGGTAGCTGAACTGATCAAAGATAATTTTCTTAACGGCCCCATTACCTTCTTTCTCACTAGTCGAAAATATTCAATATTTTTTTTCCAAAAGGCAAAAGCAGTTCGTTCAATCGATCTCACCACCGTCCACATTGTTATGGAGTACAAAAGAAGTCCCCATTCAGCACGATTTACACTAGAAGGTCAAAATCTTCTCAGTTTTTTGTAAACGTGACGTTACGTCGTGACAAAGAAGGAACTACCTAAAGGAACTCGTCTTCTGGTGGCAACCCACTTGAGTGTGAAATGAATAGTAGCGAAGACAGACTTAAAGTCCCCCGTCACGGGAGAAAGAAAATGACTCGTAAAATAGTAAATATACTTATAAAGCGACTTAAGGCTTTTAGTAGAGTTCAAATTGCCCAGCAAGTTGCCAGTACTTTACAGAAAAGTTCAAATGCAGCAAAACGATACTTTGGCGCCATTTGATCTGAGTAGCCAATCGGATTGAAGATAAACCGGCTGAGTTGAGATCCCTTCTGAAATTGTCTTAATTATCATACCAGTATCACTAAATATGATCTGTGGATCAATTCAGATAACTTCAAAAATATCAAACTATCTTTTAGTAAATAAGTATCAACGCTTGTTCCTTTCTTGTGCTTTTGAGCATTATTTTTCGGGTATCATCGGGAATCGAACCCAAATATCTCCGAGGGAGTAAAGTATCTTACCAACTGGCCACGAGGGTCGTCCATGATGATACTGATTGTTAAATTATATTGTTTGTATGGTAATGATTTCAATTGCCACACTTTACGCCCGGAGCCGAGCATCTATGCGCCTCTGGCATCCCCTGTCAACGGTTCGCACCACATCTCCCCAGGGGCGGCGTATCGCCGGGCGACACTCACGCCGCCCGCTCCTCCCCGCCCCCGCGCTAATTTCAGGGGAGGCCGACCTCTACGTTGTATCGGCCCATCTTCGTTTCATAACAAACTAAAGCCTCCACTCAAACCTCTAGTGTATTGTGTCAGAATGCTATTTCCTATTACTTTTAATTTGTATTCATTAAATATTCTGGACTCCAAAAAAATGGGATTTAAGAATGAATCAGAATTGAGACACTTTATTGTATAATATACTATGGTTTATTGCCGTGCGGCAATCTCTTATGTATTTATTTAAAACTTCATTTTAAAATAATCTGGCGGGCTTATTTACAGATGGCATTTTTTTCCAACCAACCAGACAAAAGTTTAAAAAAAGGCATGTTACATTATCACAAAAATTTAAATTCATTTATACAAAATTCAGTAAATATATAAAAAAATTATAAAAGGGAAATATTATAAATCATATAAAAAAGAAATCGATCCTGAAGAAGAAAGGAAAATCGGAATCGAAACATACGAACGAATCTCTTACTCATGGAAAAACAGAACCTACAAAATATACATTTTAGTTACATACATACATATCATCACGCCCTGTCCCTTTCGGGTTAGGCAGAGAGAACAGATCTCTAAACTTTTTTATCCATATACACAACTTTCGCATTTTCTATATTCATACATCTTGTCATGCACAATCTTCTATTATTCATACTTCTCACTTCACCCTCTTCCAAAATCTGGTCCATTTGGGCCAACCACGTTTTCGTCCATTTACCTCTTGCATGCACACCTAGAACTTCTGATTTGTATACTCGCGTAGTCATACTTTCATCATTCATCCTCTCCATATGTCCAAACTACTTTAAAGCTCGTTTCATCATCTTATTTAAAACATCAATTTTATCCATGCATTCAATTCTGGTTAGTTTATTATTTTAGTTCATTTTAAATATATAATGAGAACACATCATACCAATGTAAAACAATCAAAGTATTTTATCTCAGTTCACGTGACATTCATCTTTCAACTCGGAGATTACTCGGAGATTGGAACCTAACAAGTCAAAGGAATACACCCTAACATTTTTATATTTGCTCTTTAATTGATTTCTGATTTCGATAAGTTTGATACGTGAACACCTAGGCATAATCTTCAACTAATGTCTATTATCTAAGTAGTTCGCATGTCTGAATACAGACTTCTAAGAAACATCCTCTTTGGTGAATGGCGGAAGGCAGAAGAAAACACGGTAGGCAGCGTAAGAGATATAAAGACGTACTACATGAGACACCTGGGAACAAACAACAGCAGATAGAGCCAAATGGCGTATAACAGGTGCTAGTTATCAGAGATCTAATTGAAAAGAAGACGGAGACAATCTGTGATTACTAAAGCTACTTGCAATATTCCAACCAACCAGACAAAAGTAAATGAAACAATTTACATAATCGCAAAAACATTCAAATGACAATCCATCCCCGCAAAATCCATGAACACATACGTGAGCATATGCCCACAAACCCCACAAAGACGGACAATCACCTGAACATTCTTTTTCATATAAAGCGAAAAATCATCAATCAAATTTAAAGGAAGGGATGGGGGAGAGGAAGAGGAAAAAAATCAGGAATGAAACACGTTATATTACTGACTAGAAATTAAGAGTTTTTTCAGTCGCTCCTTAAATCATGCCAAGGACGGAGTGAGTCTAACATTGGTTTGTAACTGATTTCAGAGTCTCACTGTATGGACAGTAAACGACGACGTAAAAAAAGAGCGGTGAACTGGAAAGGCCAATAATCTATCTATATGTTAGTCCATGATAGGAAAGACGCTGTAATTTTTCGGCAAGAAAAGAGAGGGCAGTGGGACAATTAAGGATATTACACAAAAATAGACAGTATGTGAATTTTGCATCTATTTCTAATGTTCAACCAGTTCAATGCCTTCTTCAATGGCTTACATAGTCATCTCCGGTGGCACTAACGTCAAGTACCCTGATCCTACAATTTGTACAGTACACGGCGGTAAGTAATACGCATCGTTTGTAGAGCGTCGTCTCTGTCGCATGATGCGCTAACTGTCCGGTATCGTAGTCACGATGTGGTTAGCGCATCGTGCGACAGAGACGACGCTCTACAAACGATGTGTAATACTTACCCCCGGGGACTGTACTCGTATTATGCATTTTATACTCGTCACGGGTAAGGGTATTCATTCCTTGATTATATGCAGGAATAAAGTCTAATTTCCCTGTATTCTGAAAATACGTGACATAATTAATAAGCATAATTGATGGTCCGGACACATGGAATAATGAAATAATGACTAAATTCTAGAGAAAACTCTCTCAAAAGGAAAATTAGTTAAATAAGAATATTTAATTATTTATTTAGCACTTCTATTGCAAGTACAATCTGGCGGGGTTATTGTCAGGCGGTAATCTCTTCCAGCCAACCAGACAAAAGTATATGAAGCAAATTACATGGTCGCATAAATCATTCAAATAACTATCCATCCCCACGAAATCAATAAACACATACACCCCACAAAGACGGACAATCACCCGAACATTCTTTTTCATATAAAGTGAGATATCATCAATCAAAATAACAGGAAGGGATGGAGGAGAGGAAAGGAAAAGAAAAATCAAGTTTACACCCAAAGAAAAAAATAACAGTAATACGTATGGTTCGTTACATAAATTTTTTTTAAATTGCTAAATCCTCTAATTAGTTATCATAACTAACCAAACAAAAATACTTTATCTACAGAACCACATAATTCACTGATCCGGAATTGTTTTTAATTGGTTTTAAAACTGACTTCTTTTTTAATTTTGGTATGTGTCATATTTCAATTGAAAATTCTTTAATTTATTGATGAATTCACAAAAGGGTATATAAAAAAATATTTTTAATTAAACAAATTTATAATGGAAATATATATTTCCAGGAGTTTTTTTAATTGTATTAGAATCATTTTGTTATGCATTTTGGAGGCGGAGTGCGAGAATCTTATATTTCCAGTAACGTGCCAAGGGTGCTGACATCTGGACAGTCATCAGGGGAGTCGATAAAAAGAGAGCGGCGTTTAGGTTCTGATTTTCAAGTTTTAGTGCTTGGACAAGATTGAAAAATGCCGAATATTGAAATCACACAAACAAATTCCGCTTAGCACAAATTAAGAAAAAAACTATATAATAACGTGCATTGTATTCGCACGTAAAAGAATTCTCCTTTATGTTTGACGATTCTTTATAATAAATTTATGTTCAAAATACGACTACTAATGATTATTATAATTGAGGAATTTAAAAAAAAAGCCGCCTTATTAAGAATTAGCCAAGAGCGCCAAAAACCTATCTCATCAAACCTAAACAAAATTTATTTCATTTAGTTATTTCACTTCACTTCATAGTAAAAAAAATTCACCTATAGGCCTTTTAACATATTTCGTATTGGTTGGGGTCAATCACCGTGGGGATAATAAATCTGCTTGGTAGTGTCATATGTATGAACACATCGAGGATATATTTGGGTTACAATATCTTCAAATCACCCAGAGAGATGTTAAAAAGGCCTTAAGTAAAAACCAGACTGGAATACTTTGAACAAATTAATTACAATTCTTCAACCAGCTTGGAAATGAATGTTGTCGTATTTCTAGTTGGTTGGAAGAGATTTCGTGGAATTAAGAGCACCAGGTTGTATTGTATATATTTAAAGCGTAATACAGTACAATAAACATAGATAATTATTATCCACAAACAAAATAAAAAGTAAGCATTCTTTGGAATAAAATAAATAATCCGACGATAAAAATATGAGATCTTTCAACTGATATAGCAGAGGAAAATTTAGTGCAGAAGAATTCAGGAAAGAAGGATGAATTCATATCTTGGTTGAAGAACTCATAAATGTATATTCAAAGATCTCAGAAATTCAGACAGCCATGATGACCACCAACCTCCGAAGACATTAGAAACTTTATAGTAGAAAATATAAGATATGAATATGGTACACACGTTCAATATTTACCAGAATATTTTTTTTTTGGTAGGATCCTTTTTATACGTCAAATTGTCGATGTTTTACCTCACCACACATGTTTTCATTGATTGTAAGTGTAATTTAACCATTTATAGGTTGGTGGCTTAATATTTAGCCACCAGTCATAACTGCCGGTGCCAAAATATGACATGTGTCAAATGTTAAGACAGAAACCACGCCGAGTAGTTAAAATACGATTAAGGAATGTCGAAAAAATTATGATTAAGGAATGATTAAGATTAAGTTATTATGATTAAGGAATGATTAAATTATGATTAAGGAATGTCGAAAAATTTTTTTTTTTAAATATAATTAGGAATGAGTGTCCGTATATTTGATTATAAAAGAATTTATTATAACTGTATCTTTAAAAGTATTGTATTGTATTACATTTTCTTTATATATCATACAGTATAACCTGGTGGGCTTATTTCCATGTAGCAATATATTCCATACAACCCGAAAGATATTAAAGAGGTTTTAAGTGAAAACCAGACTGGAATCCTTTTTGAAAAAAATTGAGTACAAACGAAAATCAGAGCAGCATCCTCCGGGCTGAAAGACAAGCGTCTTAGCAACTAGGCCACAGAGGTTGTAAAGAATCTACGAGTATAATGGATTAACTTATACAATGCGTATCATTTACAAGTAAATTACACGTAAAAAGAAGAACAGACGAATCCTAGGAACTGTATGAATGTGGCGGAATTAAAAGATGTGTGTCGCGAAAGAATGGCGCTCTATTATTTTGGCCTACCCTGACAAAGAAACGGCGTGATGGTGTGTATGTAACATTTACAATACTTCAAGTTATAAATCTCCCAAAGTTCCTCTCATATAAAGGGTCTTTCAAATTGAGCGGTTTTTTTAATTCTATTTTTTTTTTAATTCTTGGACAAAACACACAATTTGCTTTAATTTCAAAAAACTTTTTATTAGTCATTGAAGTATAATGTATGACATTTAAACACAAAACAATATCTGCCAAACGTCCACCTCTTGCAGCTCCACAGATGTCCACTCTTTTGTCAAAATTTTCGATGACATTTTGGCATAATTGCGGTTCTACCTCATCAATAACGCGAATAATTTCATCCTTCAGCTCAGGAATTGATCGGGGGTCATTTTTATAGACCTGGCTTTTCACGTAACCCCAGAGAAAATAGTCCAACAGTGTCAGATCACATGATCTTGTTAGCCAATGAACATCACCGTTTCCGGAGATTACATTACATAAAATAATTCAACAATTTGTACGCATTGTTGTATTGTACACGACTCCATTTTTATAAATGTCATACGTTACACTTCTCAAATGTCACAAGACCCAGGCAAGTTTTTGACGCCATCTGTGCTTTATCTAAGAATTTTAAAAACCGCTCAATTTGAAAGACCCTTTATATCACATGCCAATCGGTTAACTCCATGGAAAGTTATATCATAATCCCACAGGAAATTCATGATATATCCAGGTTAAAATAATTTTAATCCTTTTCATTTCAAAAATATTATTTTTACAGAACGGACGAGTAGACAAGATATGGACACAATGAAATCCATTTCCAGTACAAAACCAATAATAACGAACTTTTATTCAATTCACCACCGCACGTTCATTGTTAAAGCTTTTCAATTTTCCCATAATACCCGAGCCAGTGCCGGGTTTTCATTTTTAAGGATCAAAAACATCATTATACACCGCCGAAATACAGAATGTTCCAAAAAAATTAACACACACTTTAAATGATTCTAAATTCAGTATTTATTAAGATACATCTAAGATTAACACTTCAAATTTAAAAAAAACACCGACGTAGATTATTTAATTATCACAAGTGCTCAAATCGATAGCCGTTTTGGTCCATGTACTGCTGAAAGCGTGGAATGGCAAACATCACGAATAATTGTTTTTGGTATTTGGACGCTTTCTCTTTCAGACTTTTCTCAATTTATTAACCGTTGCCGGTTTTGTGTCATTAACTATATCTTTGACGAGTCCTCATAAAAAAGTTCATTGGCATGAAGTCTGGGGAACGCAAGGGGTATTCAATGCTAATTCAATATTCAATCCATCTGTTCGGTAAATTTACATCAGGATAGGCCCTCACATCACGGGTCTTCCAGCCGCTATGCCTGTTAGAAGGGCCTTAACTCTTTTGAACGGGACTGCTTCGGATATTGACATATTTCATACCACATTACCAAAAGCAAAAGTAAATTTTCTTCTAAAGCTTTGGTTTCCTAAGAAAGTGATGTCGTTATATAGCGCACGTAACAAAACATTGTCTATGCAAACCAATGGCGTTGGTTTCCTAGAGTGCGTTGGTTGTGAGTGTAATGTCAAATAGCAATGCTGCCATTTGCATGACGGCAGTGATAGCAGAGCCAACAGTCATGGAACGATTTTCCCGTGTAGCGGACACCGTTTTAAAATAAAAAATGAGTGCAAACGTAATTTGGACCAGCGAAAATGAAGAAATATTGATTATTTTTTTAAGAAATAATGAAGCTTTATAAAATGTGAAGAGCAAAACTATAGAAAAGCCCAGTTGAAACAAAATATGTGGAATAATATCGTTTGAAGTTCCCAACTGACAGTTGTGGGTTCTCATTTCTGCCATCTGGCGGCGCGCCAGCATCACGTCATGTTACGTGCGCTATATAACGAACCCGCTTTCTTAGGAAACCAATGCTTAAGATTGAGCGCATTAGAAAACACTCATCAACGAACTTAAGTGACTTCGAATATATGTGTGTGTATATACTCGTATGTATGCATATACATTACTTCTAATTTTATAAATGATAATTTTTTTTTTATTTTTCATTCTGTATAATTTTTCATTATTTTTAATATTAACACATCTTGTATTTTTCAAAGTAATTGGGCTAAGCCTATTTTGAGAAAATAAATAAATTTAAAAAAAAAATCACGATGGTAATGAGAAAGTGCACCATTTTACTGGAAAATAACATCTGTAAGCTTCTCATGAATGCGTCGTATTCCTGCAGTACGTTCAAGCAAACGGTAGGATGTGTAAATGTGTATACGTTTTATGGGACACCTTATATTTCTTTATTGAATACTTGATTCTTATTGAATAGTTTACAATATAGCGAATTTGAGTCCAAATTCATAGTCCGGTCTAAATACCAATTTCTATAATATGCGTCGTATTCCTGCAGTAAATTCAAGCAAACGGCAGGATGTATCAATATTTTTTTAGAACACTCTATATTTCTTTATTTAATACTTTATTCTTATTAAATAGTTTATAATATAGTGAATTTAGGTCCAAATTTATAGTCCGGTCTAAATACCAAGTTCTAAAACATGCGTTGTATTCCTGAAATAAATTCAAGCAAACGGCAGGATATATAAATGTGTATATATTTTTAGGACCCCCTATATTTCTTTATTGAATACTTTATTCTTATTAAATAGTTTACAATATAGCGAATTTGGGTCCAAATTCATTTATCGCTAAAAAGAGACCAAACAAACGCTTTTGGTAACAGCAAAGTCTTCGTGCGAACATTTTTGAGAAAATTTGTTAAGGAGGATTTCTCTAATTTATTCTGAAATGGCTAATCATTGTCACCGTGAAAACCATACTTTTTCTATCGATGATGCCAAATTCTTACATATCAGTATTAACGGAAATAAATTGGACAGATTAGAGGCCCTAGAAATTTCTAAGTCAGTACATCAATCCGAACATCTGGTGAACAGTTATATCCCGAAAATCTCTCCACTCTTGGCCGAAATCGTCCCATGCCTCCCTCACCCCTCAGCCCCCAACCGTTGAAGCGTGTATATCGGTACCAGTTCGAACAGCATTTAGTCTTGTTTGTGCTCCCCTGAAGATGAGGTGAAAGCCTTGAAACCGGTAGGGTTATACCATTACAAAAAAGTGGAATAAACAGTGTTTGATAAAAATAAATTAAAATGTCTTTAAACCTCCACAACGTTAATGCCTTAACTATAAACAACATATCATATTTATTTAAAAAAAAAAGGGTATATAAGTTACAAACAAGTACTAAATAAATACATTTTGAATATAAATCTATGAAAATTCAGGGATTTCATATAAAAAACCGCGATGCCTTAACTTAGCAGTTCAGTCCAATATGACGAAAGGGGGGCAACAAAAATGTGATAATGTTACCTTTTTTGTATATTTTTCGGTGCAAAAATCATTGTGCGAAATACAATCGTGATGCATATGGATTGCTAAATGCAGATGTCACAGTGGTAGTAGCGAAGAAAAGAGATTTTGTAACTTATATGAGAAATATAAAATAAAGATCTGAGAATAAATCTTACAAAATTCAGTGTCATTGTGCACGAAAAATGTAAACGTTAAAAAATGCTACATTTGGGGGAAAATTAAATATTAGATAAGGCCATATAACGAAATCAGCTTATTGAAAGTACATACAAACACGCCATCACGACAAAGCGCCAGACTTTCTGACCTCGACACGCATCCTTAGCCTCTTCCACATCAATACACCTTCTTATACAACTTCTACGATTTATCTGACTTTCGACGTTTCTTTTTTTAAGAATATCATATACTTGATTCAATCATACTTTCTTTGGTCTTCCTCTCACACGTCTTCACTCACGCTTGCACTATATATCTATTTTGTTAGTGTTCATTCATTCGTTACACATGACCAAACCATCCAAGCATGCTCTTTTTCATCTTACTCAACACATCAGCCTTAAGTTCAAACTCATCTCTAATTACTTCATTCCGTATTTTATCACTTCATGTATTCGTCTCAATACATGCATTTCTACACCATTTTTTCGGCTCCTCTTAATCTTTTTCCAGGTCCACGTTTCACTCCCATTTAACAGAGTTGGCACCCAAATACTATTGTGGACTATCATCTTAGCAGATTAAAAAATATTGTATTGTATTACACTTTCGTTGTACTCGTATATAGTAAAACCTATAGGGTTTATTGTTACGTAACAATATCTTCTAACTAACTAGAAGGTGGGTACCAAAATATGGGTACCAATGCTAGTCGAATTCGCAACCCATTGGAAGACAGGCGTCTTAATAACTAGACCACGGAGGTCGTCAATATAGTAATAAAAGAAAAGAAACACAAACATGTACTACAAAATGACCTAGTCGGTAAGACGTTTGACTTCCATCCGATGTTTTGGATTCAATTTCGACGGTACCAAAAAAATAGAGTCCTGTCTGATAAAATAATTCGTTTGGTAGCTATGCTCGCACACTCTGATTACGTTTACGAATGTTGTTGCCTCTTCGCGTACGGTAGTGTTGTTAGCAAGTGGAAAATTCGAACCGTGAAGAACCGTTCAAGAAATTGTGAAACTGTCCAACAATATACTCAAAAACGAAACTAGTCTTCCAATTGATATAAGTTTGATTTTGTTTCCGTGAAATTTGTTAACTTTTAGGTTCATCCGGTCCTGTTTCAACCATAGCACGACGATTTGTCGAGAATAGTTAATGCATTAATTTAAAAATGATCCACCTCCACCATGAAAAAAAGTAATATCCACATTTGAACTGATTTACTAACATATTATTTTGTTATATGGGCATAAAAATATTTTTTGCAAATCTCTTTAACTACAGATATAACTTTTATATTTTCATAAACGGTATATCTCTATGGGAATTTCAATTTGAAACAAAAAAAGCGCGCGTTTTTCGCTTCGGAAAATCTTCTATGGAATGTCTTCTTGAATACTGCCCGTGAACTCATATATTATATATGAATGAGTATACGCCAGTATTAAGTGATGTAAATAAGTACCTACCGCATGGTAAAATGGAAAAAAAAATATTTATGGTCTTTGGCAAATTTCTGTATAAAAGTAATTCATAAACCTGTTTTTTTTAAACCTTTAAATTTAAACAGAAAACGTAAATGTCTATATATAAATTATTAACGGCCGCAGTCTTTACAAAAACCTAATTTTTATTTAAAAATTATACAAAAAACAAAATTCAAATGAAAACAGCAATCAAACAAATCGGAAAATACGATATAATAAAAAAGGAAAAAACATCAAAATTTGAACACACGATCAAAACGGAAAAACATTGATCTACATAGAGTTGAAATAGAAAACAAAATCAACGAGGCACCAAAAGACATATATGTGTATATTCAAACTTAGCATTGATGTATGTGAGTGAAACGTGGACATAAAAAAATTAATAAAAGTGACAAAAGTATAAAACGAGATGTACAGTAATCTCTCCATTTGTGCGAATTAACTTTAAAGTGGTTTATTATGTTTTGAAGTAGAGGAATTTAAAGAACAGCAAATTAGCAAATCCCGGTAGACTCTTTATTCCATCAGCATCCACAATGGAAACAGCTATAAGAGTTACAGTCTTTAAAATGGAAGATTCATCCACAGAAAGTTATTTGAAATTAATAGTTTTATCAAATTGTAAATACAATGATTTGTATCTTCGTATAAATAAATCGTAAAGCTCTCATCAAAATGTATGTTGTGATAGTTATCGATAACCACTTACGAAAACGTGTTTAAAAAATAATGGCAAAAGCTTTTTAACTATTAATAATTCAAATTTACCTCTCAATCATATTATTATTGCATAATATTTAATGAATTGATGATCTTAATTTTTAGTTCGTTTTCTCAAATAATATTTCAACTGGGTCGATCTTTGTCTCTCTCAAAATGTTAGAGATATGGATGGCGTGTGCAGCTATAGGAAGCACTTAAAGGCAACCCTTTTGGGAAGTCTTATCAAAATTTATGATTATATATGAACCCTACACTCATACATTACACTCCACCTAAAGTCGAATGTGTTACTATCACATATCGGAAGATCAACAAAGGTTTGTTTGTAGCTCGTCTTCCTTTGCTTTTTTTGTTTTTTTTTTAGTTTTCTATGTTTTTTTTTACCAAATAAGATTTTCTTAATATAATACATGTAAACGCGGAGAAGTCCCTTATCTAACAGCCGCAGTCGTGACTTACACTCAATTTGGTTTTTTTTATTTTTATCTGCCAATAATATTGAGCGCTCTTGAGAAGAATCTGCTCTTTAAACGACACAACATAAATTTTCCTATTATCACCTATTTTATTTACATAGCATCAAATGGCTCCATTTAAGCAGTTTTCATTTACCTGATGTTTTTTTCTGGATTCAATTAGTCGCATAAATGGAGGGATCATTATATAATATCATGCGCCCCCAGTTTTAATTGTCTCTAGAGCCAATTAAGAAAGAAATACGAATATTATTTTGTTTATTTCGATTATATAATAAAACGAATACAACAAAAAATATCGTAATGTAATTAGCTAATGCGTGTCTCATGATAATTTGTGGATATTATCTAAGTGTTATTTTGTCAATGTTGACTTTTATTGAATTCCCAGAGCCTGAGCGAGATTTGGACCAACAAAGCAATAGCCACAGGTTTCAAATTATAAACCAAATGTTATTTTCCATTATTTTCTTTGACGTATTTTTTTTGTATTATTCCACTATATGTTAGTTCCGTGGCCTAGTTGGTAAACCACCTGTCCTCAGATCCTGAGGTTTCTAACTGGACTCCCATTAATACACAATATTTAAATATTGGTATCACTTCAGACATCTTTAATATAAAACATAGTAATAGACCTCTCACGTTGTATTGTATACAACAATATATATTCGTTGTGTAGAGTACGATCTGGTGGATTTATTGCCGTCGTCATTTTCATGACTTAAGTTCGCGATCTCCCCAACCACGTTTCTTTATCCCCTGTCACCCTTGACAATGTTGATACGTTTGTGCCAATGGATTCCTATTTGGTTCCTATCGGTTAGCGACCTCTCCACTCCTTCCTGGCATACTTTCCAGCACAATCAATTTCTCCAAACTTTCAGAACCTCTTCGCACTGTGCATCTTAAAAATTGTAGACATGGACCAACAAATCTATCAACTGAAATGCCAAATTTTTACGACTACAAGTTTCCAAGCAACCGCAAAACAAACAAACTGTCATCAAAAACAAAACAACCACCTGAAATGCCATTTTTTTGGCCACACGTTTTAAAACATATGAAAAATAAATAAAGCAACCATCTGAAACGCGAAATCCTTTGGCCATATGTTTCAAAGCCACCAAAAAGAAAAAAAACAATAACCATATGAAATGGAAAATTGCTAAGACCACAATCATTAGCTATATTTCCTTTTAATTCTGCTTCTCTTTTTGTCTTCTCGTGAACTGAATACAGTCGCGATTTTCCCGATCAAAACATGCCTCTGAACAACTTCTACTTTTCTCCCTCCCCTGCTATCCTTGACTTGTTGCTTTGTTAATGCTAGTGATCTTCATTGATCTGGTCATTCCATCTCATCGGTGGGTGATCTCTTTTTTCCCCTTTCAGCACACTTTTCTGGATAATCAATTTCAAATGGGTAGAAGGGAATATTTCTTTAATGTTTAACTCTTGCAGTATAAACAAGATTGTTCTATTAGTTTAAAATGTTTGTCGAAGTTATTGCTTTATTGAATTGGCGTCAATGATGACCGATGTTTCGAAGATGTTGAAATCTTTATTCTTAGGGCGACGCCAAAAAAACATTACCATAAAATGAATCCAGGTTCAGTTTATAACGACTTCAGCAAAGCTGAAATAAAAACCAAATAGCGCTCAAAACTCAAAGTAAAAAAAAATAGGATAGCCATGTTTTGTTTGATTCCAAGATTTAAGAAACTATAAGAACTACCTATCCCACTTATTAGTGGATATTTTAAGGTTCCCTGATACAAAAATGTTTAAAAAGCACTGACTTGAGAATATTTTTAACATTATTGAAAATCATCTTATTTCGTAACATTATACAAATTTTGCTCGAAATTCCATTCCTAGAATCAGGCATTGCAAGAGAAATATTTATGTAACGTACTAATTTGTGTAGAAGCTGAGGAGGTGAGGTAATATAATTGTGCTTTTACAGACTTAAAACTCGAAAACTTTCTAGAAGAAACTTTTATGAGTTAGCCAAGGGCGTCTAGGCAACTTAAAACGGCTATGTTCTCTACGCAAACGTAAAAGGAAGTGGCAAGTATTTGAATAGGCAAGAAAAAAACAATAAATGAATTACGAATTATGAGATAACAACAGGTTCAGATTTAGTCTGTCAGTTATTTAGAACAATTTATCAATCAATCAAACATTATATTGAATAATCACTGTATACTTTCAAACTGGTCATCGCAAAATCAATACAAATACAAAATCAAAGCGTAAATTAATTACTAGTAAATTCACTTTTCCTTCTCTCTAAACCAGAGGTCTCCAAACTTTTTAATCTAAGGGCCACACTGACTTCACTAAGTCCCAAGGACCAAGACCTAGCTAGCTCATCATACCAACATACTGTAGTCTTGAATTACGCGCAAATTTTCGTATTGGGACTAGCCGACGAGTGAGATATCTATGGCGCAGGGTTCGGTGGACTCCGCTCCGTTCGCAATTTCAGTTGGTTCTTACGGTTGGTGTAGCGATATTTTTAAAGAAAAATATTTAAAGTCATCATTGCTGGAATTTTATAAGAGTCTTCCACTCACACAGTTTGATCAGTTGCATAAATTAGCTCGTGGCTTTTTTTCCGCTTTCGGCACTACTTGAATGTATTTTTTTGTCTTCTATTTATTTTCTGTGTTTTTTTTATTTTCTTATTCTACATGTTCAAGGGTGTGGGCTGAAAAACATCTGGTGTCCCCGTGGCTGGGCTCTCATTACATTGGTGGGGTGTATCTTGGCTGGGGGGATGTTATTAGATGAGCCCAGACCTTTTGATAGCTTCTGTTTTTAATGTATTCTCTGCAATTTATGTGTTCTTGAAATATATCTAAATGTATTATGTACATACTATTAGGTAAGATTATTACTTTTGCGGACGACACGGTTCTTCTATTCGAGGGCCGAACATGGGATGGTGTATTCTCAAAGGCTAACGAAGAATTACGTGTAGTTAAAGAATGGATGGACTCAAATTTATTGACTCTAAATTCCCAAAATACTAAATACATCACATTTAGCATATCTACAAGAACTCAAGCACCTAAAAATAAATACATAACACTACACACTTGTTCACCCATGGCTGACTGTAGTTGTGTTTCCTTGGAAAGGGTTGATAGTATAAAGTACCTTGGAGTTTATGTTGATCAGTTCCTTCGTTGGGAGGTCCATATTAACACTTTGAGCGCAAAAATCAGAAAACTAGGATACATATTCCGTATGATTCGAAATGTGCTCAGTGAAAATATTCTTAAAAGTATATACTTCGCCTTATGTCAGTCAGCACTTTCTTACGGTATATCAGTTTAGGGGGGTGCACCTTAACCCAAAAACACATATTACAGGTATCCCAAAAATTGATTGTGAAAATAATTAGTAAACTTCCTGCTCGGTATCCCACGGCGGAGCTTTTCAGAGAGTATCAGGTCCTGAACATAGCCAATTTACATCTCAAATCCATTCTCTGGCACTACCATCGACAGGAAGGGAAGATGCAGACTCAGCAGACACACATGACACGCATGGCAACTAATGAAATGTTCACCATCCCTAGAGTTAAAACCTCTTTTGCCCAAAGGCAATATGCTTATTTGGCTCCCATTACATACAATGGCGTGCCGACTTCAATAAAGGTAAAGGTAGGAAAACCATTTAGACAGTCGATCGGAGCGTGGTTGTTATTGCGACAGGATTTTGAGTACTTGGGCTTTCAGGATGAATGACGAGTAGAAAAGATTTGTGTGAGCTCGTAAGTGGGGGTTTCTTCTTGTTGTTTTAGTTTTGGTTGTTTTTGTATTTGTGTTTCTGTGTATTTTTTATTTTAATTTTAATTATTATTCTTATGATTGTGTGCGGTATATTGTGGGATGAATATTTTTGGTATTTCTGGAGTAATGATGTGTGAAGAGTTGAATTTCGCAAGAAGTTTCCAGTTGTAGTTGAGTGTCACTGTTTGTCAGGTTGATGAGAGCGTGCAACGGGGTTTTGTTTTTGTGTAATCAAAAATCGGAAAGAAGTATCGATTTATTTTTTCATGCTAAATATCCTCAGTGAGATACAGGCAAAAGCCTAGTTTACTGGAGATACGACAAATGAAAGGCAACAAACCCAGATCCATTAAAATTGTATGTCCAAATCAAATTACCTGTTGTTTTTTTCGCAAATTGTGTATATTTCTTGTCATGTGTAATAATAAATAAATAAAATACTATGTTGCTATCAATAAACCTGTATTTTTTAAATTTATCTGTGTGAAAAAACATTCTCCAAAATGAAATATACAAAAAAATATTTACAGATCCAAATTAACTGATGAGCATTTGAAGTCGCTGCTGATAATTTCCACTAGTAAACTTGATCCACAACTGCAAACAATTGTCAGTTAAAAGTTACAGCTACATAAATCTCATTAATTATAATTATAATGTTTAATTTCATTATGTGAATTACCTATGCATGTCACTTATTGTAAGTTTTTAGGATAAATCTCATATCATTAATTACAGTTAAAATGTTCAATTTCATTATGTATGTCAGTTATTGTGTTTCTTAATTGGTCGTTAAATAAAAACATCTGATTATTATTTTGTATGATTTACTTACATTGTAAATTTTTACAATGTAATCGAAATAAACTATGACGGGCCGGATTGATGGTGCTCGCGGGCCGTAGTTTGGAGACCGCTGCTCTAAATCAATGTCTTCCAACCGGTGGGTTGCAGCCCCCAGGCTGTTGCCAGGGATTATGGTGATGGAGGAATTACAAAGGGCCGGTTTTATTTACTGAAAAAATGTTTACTAAATAAAACATGAAATGTCAACTTTAAACATTAACACAATATAGAGCACAAGACTCGCGGGGAGCAGTGACACAAGAATTTTTCGTTTTTTTTTTTTTATCAAAGAGGTTCGTGATACCAAAAAAGGTTGAGAGCCACTGCCTCAAACTAATGACTGTTAGATACAATCCAAAAATCTCATTCAATTTGACCAATTTTACATTTATAGAGAACGCACTGATATTAATTAATTTATTAATGTATTGCAGTACAGTGTTATTATCGCGGCTCTAATTTTTGAGTTACTTAATAAAGTTATTCGTCCGTCAAACTACACGTATTTTTTAAACTAAATAAATAAACAAATAAGCATTTCGAAAGTGTTCAAGTGATTTCTAATGCAAATTAATTGTAATTTTGAGTCAGTGATCGAAGAAAACCTCCTATAAGTCAACCTAAAAAAATCCAAAAATGCAAGATACGAGTAATACCATCTGCCGTGAAATAACTCAAGTATACATAATCAGTTTTGTCATCTGTTGTATTATTTATAAACTACTTTAGCAGTTTTGGGTGCAACTCACACATAATATATAATTTCTGTTGAAGCAACTTGAGAGAAAAATGTCTTTTTCTGTTGATTTAAATACCCATCGTCCCGTCATAAAAAATACAGTTATATTTAAATTAAAACTAAAAAGCATTAACTATCTCAAAATATTATTTGAATTTTTATCACTTTTTCTCAAATATTCCCAATTATTCTAAGATATACTTTTATCCTCACATAAATAAACATTTCTAAAACATGGTGTCTTAGAATCGATATATACTCGTATGCTGTACAGTCACAGTTTTGTTTTTAGAATTCTCCAATACTTTGCACATGGTAAACCATTTGAGGATTATTTGAGAAAAGAATATGAATCCAGACTTTTGACTGACAACCTCCCGCGAATAATGCCTACTGTAAATACTGTTGTAAGTAAATTAAATTCTCTTCTCCCTGGCTCCATCCCAACTCACTGTCTGCGATGACTGTCGGGGTCAGCTCTCCTCGTCCTCAGGTTGTATGCTCTTCTGTCCCGAACTACGTCCCCCAGGCCGTGCCTCTGTATCAGGTTATCTTTTTGCACCACCCATGAATTCTTTGGTCTTCCTCTGGTTGTTATTCGAGGAAGATCCATGGAGATTGCCTGGTTCACAATGTGATCGGGTGCTCTGCGTCCAACGTGCCCATACCATCTCAATCGCCTCTCCTCCATCTTGCTGTTGATATCTGTAACACCTAAGCTTACACGAATGTGTGAGCTTTTTATTTTGTCTCTTAGGGACACACCAGCTGACCATCTTAGCATGCGCATTTCAGCAGTTTTCAGTTGCCTAGAGTAAGAGTTATACATCGTCCAGCATTCGGAGCCATAGAGGAGTGCGAGTCTGACAATCGTTTGGTATACTTTTCCTTTTAACTTTACTGACATTTTCGGATCACATAGAACTCCCGTCATTGATCTAAACTTCATCCATCCCACACTAATTCTATGTGTTACATCTGCTGCACATCCTCCATCGCTATGGATGAGTGACCCAAGATACTTAAAGGAGTCACAATTTGGTAATGTTTCTCCATCCATTTGCATTACGGGAGTGACAGCATTTGTGTTCTGGAATGGTAGATACAGATACTCTGTTTTCTTTCTGCTCAGTCTCAATCCATTGTCCTCCAAGATTCTTCTCCACCTTTCCAGACTATTTTGCAGGTCTTCATGTTTTTCACTTATTAATACGATATCGTCTGCAAATAGTAGGATCTTTAGGAGACTTCATTTCCTGGTTAGTTAAATAGTCCATGACTAAGATGAACAGTAACGGACTAAGTACCGATCCTTGATGTACTCCCACCTTTACAGGAAATTCTGGTGAAGTTCCCGAAGTGCACCTCACTCACGCTATAACCACCCGACTGACAAGTAAATTAAATTCTATTACAATTAAATCCCGAAATTTAAGGAACTAAAAGTAAGAGAATTATACAAAAATTCATTAATTTGAAATTCACAAACACATGATATTTGTAATTTATTTTATCAAACACCGTTTATTCCACTTTTGTTACGGTATAACCCTATCGGTTTCAAGGCTTTCACCTCACCCCTGATGATAAGGGGAAAGTCTTGGAACCGGTTGGGTTATACCGTTAAAAAAGTGGAATAAAACAAATTACAATGTCTTGAAACCTCCACAAAGAAAATGCCTTAACTATAAATAATACATCATATTTGTTATAAATCGCACTCGGTAAAAGAAAGGTACTTCGAAAATTGCGAATTATTTTCCTTAAAAAATTAATGGTGCGAGGATCTTCAGATTGATAAGAATCACAGTATAAAATATTTGAAATATAAAAATAACAAAAACATTTAGAAATACGATAAATGTGAATAACTAACTTTGAAATTTGAAATATGTGACGTCTATTAAGTAGTAGTTTGGCTTCGAAATCGATATTTCTATAGTTTACTACTGGCAACTTTGTATTGTTTTGCTAAAACTTTACGAGTGACAAACAGTAATAATGGAAAAATCATACAAGGAGAATAATTTTGAACACATATGTGCATAGCAAATTGTAAGTTTTGTTTTTTCTAATCAAATATCAGTAACGTACGAGGCATATCCAGAAAATAAGTGTACTGAATTTTTGTAGGTTACAATTTTTTTTATTTAAACAAAAAAATTACGTGGTTACCGTAGTACATATGTAAGCTATTTTTCGACATTCCTCTCAATGCAGGTGGTGAAGCGGGGTATCAACTTTTTGATGCCTTCCTCGAAGTAGTTTCCCGCCAACCCCTCCGTCCACTTCTCCACCTCCTCCTTTGCCTCCTCGTCGGTTGAAAACCTTTTTCCACCCATGTGCAGCTTCAGGGAGGTAAAGAGATAGTAATCTGAAGGTGCTAGGTCAGGGCAATGCGCGGGATGGTTCAGGATATCCCATTTAAACGAGGCGAGCAGTTCCTTTGTGGTGTTGGCCGTGTGTGGTCTTGCATTGTCGTGCAGCAGGCAGACTCCCTTTGTCAGCATGCCTCTCCTCTTGTTCTGAATCGCTCTCCGCAATTTTTTTAGGGTCTCACAGTATCTTGGAGAGTTGATGGTTTCCCTTTGAGGCAAATATTTAATTAAAATTATGCCTTGACAGTCCCAAAACACGGATGCCATGATTTTCTTGGCTGAAATTGTGGTTTTGAACTTTTTGGCGGAGGGTGAAGAGGTGTGATGCCACTGTTGAGACTGCCTTTTGGTTTCAGGCGTGTAGTGTGCAACCCAAGTTTCATCTCCAGTAACGATGGAGCGGAGAAATTCATCTCCATGAAGTTTGCAGCGCCTCAAAAACTCTTGCCTTTTTACAAAATTTCGCACTTGGCGGGAGATTGGGTTGACATTTTTCACGAAACGGGGTGTCGCGTCGACACTTCTCAACGTACTGGCCTCAAACCGGTCTCGTTGCGGAGGAGAAGGGACACTTCCGTGTAGCCAACATGTCGAAAATAAAATCCATCCGGTCGTGAGAGCCTCAGTACACTTACTTTCTGGATACGCCTCGTACATGGACTTATTAAAATAAAGTTTTTTTAATTTAGTTAAAATAGAATATCTGGAAATATCTAAAAGATCACATATTTTACATAGCATTCAATAGTTCCAAGTACGTGGTTTTCATTCATAATCTTTTTTCCTTGAATTTATTACCTGCACAAATGGAGATTAACTATACATGTGAAATATTTTTTGATAAAAAAAAAACATTTTTTATGTCTCATAAAATACGGATTTATCTTTTAATATGTACTTTAAAAAAATAAGCTTTGAAATTAACTCTTTCAATCATGTTTTGAATGATTTTCATTTACTATTAATTTATATTATTATTATGAATTCACAAGAAAATCTGACAAAATAACTAATTAAAAATAACTATGTGACTTCTGTCTTGAAATTAAAATATTTCGTTGTATCCAACAACAGCATTCCAATTAACAAAGAGGTTTGGAGAAATTTCTGAGGGTAAGGTGAAGTATTTTATTTGAAAAACATTAAACACTTGAAATTTTATTTATATTTTGTAACACTGTAATGAGACCTACCAATCAGTAAAACGTACATTCATTTTCCAAATACTTACAACACGCTGTTTCCCTATTGAGATAGGTTGAGATAACAGAGTAACATTTTTCTAACAAAACATAGTTCTTCTTTTAGTTTCTGCTCCTTAGGTTTCTATTACTTTTTAAGGACATTTTTTTTTTTTTTTTTCATCCGACTTGATTGAATTATATTGTTGTTGTTCTGCGTAAAGCATTTAAGTCCATTTTTGCTTAAAATGACTTTTTGATGCCATTTTACTTAAAATAAAAATATCTATACATGGAAAAAACATTTATGTCCAAAAGTTATATGGTTTCGCTGTTATGAAAAGATAAAAAGTCATATAATTTGATTTTACATCGCCTTCCGAAACTTAAATTGCATTTATCTCAAAACTCAATATTTGGACTAAAATGCTTTTCGCAGAACAACGGCGATATATAGTATTTTAAGTCTTGCTATATATCACCTGCCATATATGCATTTGTTTGATCGACCTTTCATCACTCATTTGATTTACAAGACCAAAACAAGAGTTTATGATTTCTTTTTACATTTTACTAAGTTGAACCAAATTCAATCTAATACATATTTATCTTCACACGTTATATGTATGTATCACATTTTCGTTGTATACAGTACAACCATGTGTGGCAATCTCTTCCAACCATCCAGAAAGATGTTAAAGAGGCCTCAAGTGAAAACCACACTGGAAACTTAAAAAAAAAAATAGGTTCCGAATGGATTTAAACCAGCAACCTCCGGGTTCAGAGACTTACCAACAGGCAACAGATGTCATATTAGGAAGTTCTGGACCATCACTTATATAAGGTCTTACCACCTGACCCTATGCTTGCCAAATGGGTAATGTACAATTTATGGCCCAAATTGCATTCACACGGTTTTCAAACTGCTTTCCATAGCTATGCCTGAAGGGACCCACAGGATGTCTTCCTTGCAGGTTAACATGGTTTTAATTGCTACAATTTACAATTAAACACATAATACTAATGTAGATCTTCATATTCTTCCATTCAAATCAACTCCATTTGCTTTCTTTAAATCTATACACCTCGCCGCTCACAATCTTATATTATAAGTAATCTTAGTTTTACCTATTTTCTGGTCTAGTCAACTTGATTCAGTAATATTTTCCAAAGTCTGTGTGTACCACATTAACCATGCATCTTGACCAATTATTATTAGTTCAATCATTCTATATCTCTACATTTTTAATTACTTTTTCTCATCATATGCAGAACACCCACTCCCATCATTAATTTATTTCGATGTTCTTATTCCTTGTATTTTAATCAAACATCAGGACCCAGATTAGATAACACATGTAATTATAATCAAATCTAAGATCAGGACCCCCAATTCTTGCTAAATTTTGATATTAGCAAGAAAAGGTAGTTGAATCTGATGATGAAAGGACAGATTCAAAATATTTGATTATCATAAACTAAGTGTTTTGAAAAATAAAGGTTCAACAGGAATTGGTTTGAACACCAGAAATCATAGCGAAAATACAGGATATGGTTTTGAAAGATCATCGATCGACTGTGGATGTGATAGCTGACACCATAGGCATCTCACATGGAACAACATGGCATATTTTGGCTGAAGTTTTGGGTTTCAAAGTTTCAGGTGCCGCATTTGCTAACAATGCAACAAAAATACGTTCGAATGCGACTTTCTGAGCAACATTTGGAGCAATTTCGAAAGGATAAAAAGGATTTTCTGCGTCGATTCATCACTATGGATGAGACTTGGGTCTACCCCCATGATCCTGAATCAAAACAAGAGGCTAAGGAGTGGTGTGAACCAGGCACTTTGGCTTCGAAGCGAGTTCGTGTCCAGAAATCGGCCAAGAAGGTGAAGATAGATTATCTCCAAACTGGTAAGACAATCAACTCTGATTATTATTGTGACCTTTTGGACCAATTGGATGAAAAAATTTGTGAAAAAAGACCCGGTTTACAGAAGAAAAAAATCATTTTCCATCAAGAATCACAGCTCAAAAAACCATCGCGAAAATCAGTGAATTGGGGTACGAATTGTTGCAGCATCCACCCTATTCGCCAGATTTAGCTCCCTCTGACTTCTGGCTGTTCTCACACCTCAAAAAATTCCTTCGTGGAAAGCATTTTTCATCAAACGAAGAGGTTATAGCCGTTGTAGAGGAGTATTTTGCAGGCCTTCCAGAAAGTCACTTCCGTGATGGGACAACAAAGTTGGAAGATCGTTGGACCAAGTGTATTGATCTTATGGGAGACTATACGGAGCAATAAAAGTGATTTCCCCCCAAAAAAAATGTATTTTCATTTCCGCTTTCAAAACTTTTTGACTAACTAGTAATTGCATAGTGACTTTAATTTGGTGGCAAAAATCATCCTAGTTTGATTGGATTACATATATTATATATGCTTGTCACATAAAATAAGATAATAAAAAATTTGGTCATAGGTTCAAAATCCAAACTGAATTACTGTCTTTTTTTTGTATTTTAACTTCATATTTTTCAGGAGAATAAGGATACGAATGACTAGTTACATTTATTATTAAAAAAATCTCAATATTTAACTGGTGAAAGGGAATATATGACTAAAAAACTCATGATAGGAAAAGGATAGACAAAAAGGAATGAATCAATAAAGGACTAAAATAAAATGAATTTATAAACAATCTGTTTATTGAAATGTATGTAATTTATACCATATGAAAGACAGGGAACAAATAAAAAATATAATCCTTAAAAACTAGGCATGATGCGGTGCGGTTAGATAATTAGGGAATGTCCTTTATAACCTCGGTAAGCTGCTCCTTGGTGAACATGTGAAAGAGACTGTTGGGTGTGAGCGTGGCCACCTCCACATTATTCTCTGAGAGCTTCTCTTCCATCACCTGCTTCAGAATTGTCAGAGCCGAAGTTATGGCTTCCTTCAGAGTTAAAGATTTATGATACACCTCCTATAAAGTCCAATAAAAACAGTTTAATTTAAAAAGGCATTATTATTAT
Source organism: Odontocerum albicorne (assembly GCA_949825065.1). Taxonomy (NCBI): domain Eukaryota; kingdom Metazoa; phylum Arthropoda; class Insecta; order Trichoptera; family Odontoceridae; genus Odontocerum; species Odontocerum albicorne. Next base: position 21,960,963 of record OX463856.1, read on the forward strand.
CATCAAAAGTATTATCTGGGGTCCACTGAAAAGAATACATAGGGTGACAATGTATGACAATATGTAATGCAGTGATTAGGAATGAATGTAAACTTAAGGCTGATGTGTTGAGTAAGATGAAGAAGAAGTTTGAGTTTAAGCAGTTTGAGATGGTTTTATTACTAACAAAACAAATATATAGTGTAAATGAGTGGAAGGTGTGGTAGAGGAAGACCAGGGAAAGTATGGTTGGATCATGTGAATAATATTTTGAAAAAAACATAAAAAGTCAGAGAAATCTTAGGAATTGTATAAGGTGTATGAATGTAAAAGTGGCAAGGATATGTGTCAGATAGGCAAGTCTGGCGCTATGTCTTTTCCCCCTGCCCTGACAGGGAAATGACGTGATGGTATGTATAAGTATTATCATAGTTGACAGACAACCTGAATGCTGTTCAAAAGTCACACTCTTTGATTGCCTGCTAGGAACTCAGATAACCTGCGGGATTATATTATGCCATTCATCGATGTTATGATAACAAGTTATGTTGAGTCATAATAGTAGGTCAAGATTTTATAACACTGAATCAAGTCTACGTTTTTATTAAAATGTAATTTTAACTAATAGACACTTCATAAATTTAAAAAAATCGAAATATGTTGTTTTTTTCAAAAATCAATCATCATAAGTTATTCCACATTCAAGTTGTCGTTTCTTTTACAGGTTTCACAAATCAAGTCACCACCAACTTCTCCAAATTGTAGTTTTCACTGCAGACGATGTGTCAAAATAATACAAGATTTGTTTTGAGAAAGATGGAGGAGAGTCTATTATAGATTCACAATTCTTCCAGGATAGAGGCTGTGATACGTATACGTACATACATGGAATCGTTACAATTCATTTTCAGCACTACATTTTAAGGGAGTCTTTTTTCTTTTCACTAATCCCCAATATCAATGTATCCACTCACCATAATAAAATAAAGATTATGAAAGACTTCACAAGATGTTTGCTATTTCTTGATTATTATATTATATGAAAAACAATACATACAGACCATCATATCATTTCCCGTTCAGGTAAGGCCTAGAGGACGGAGCGCCAGATTTCCCTATCTTGACACACATCCTTTGCCTCGTCCACATCCATACACCTTTTTGAATAATTCCTATGATTTTTATAACTTTCTATGTTTCCTTCTTTCAAAATATCATTCACTTGATCCAACAATACTTTCCTTGGTCTCCCTCTATCACGCCTTCCACTCACATTTGCACTATATACTTGTTTTGTTAATCTTTCTTCCTTCATTCGTTCTACACACCCAAACCATTTCAGAGTGCTCTTTTTCATCAGTTTACATGAAAACAGAAAACATAATAGACAAGTTCTATTATGAAAAAATAGATACATGAATATGAATGTAACCTGTAAGCTCTGTTGTGCCCCTTCACTGCCCGATCCAATAGCCTTAGCTGAGAATTGGACATAGGTACCACTGGGGTCCATGTGGTACAGCTGGGGACCTTTTTCATCAATCCCTGCAAAAAGAAAACAAAATATTTAATTTAATTTGTACAAAGAACATTTAAAATATTTTTCCTCCTAAGCAGTTACTTTTGGCCCTGCAAAAATTGTATATGTTAAAGTACTGATTGTCAGTGAACATAAACTATTACAAGTTAATGCACACCTTGGAAGAGATAAAAAATCAAAATTATAAAGAATGCTTGTGTCTAAGGGCTCTATAATACTTCGACACAGATTAGGAACTGGCCAACTTTCGATCAAAACGCTAGTGTATAACTCATATATCAAATAGACTAGTAAATATAGAAGACTATGAACAAACTTGGTGACTCAAAATGAAGATGGCAAATGCACCTAAGGTAAGTTTTGTAGTCAGTGATTGGGAGATTTGTAATAAATAAGTTTTGTAGTCAATGATTGGGAAATGTTGTATGGTAGATAAAATTTTGACAAAAAAGGTACAATTTTGCAAAATTTCAGTAATTTTAATCAATATACGTGGGTCCTCCAGAAAGTAAAGAACGTTTTGGCATAACTAAATAAAAACGAAAGATATCAACACAAAACTTTATTTACAAAGTCACAGTAGGTACCTTACTCTATTTTTCAATGTAGTCGCCATAGCTGTCAAGGCACTCATTGTAACGTGGAACCAATTTTTCAATTCCGATGTTATACTCTTCTACAGCCAAAGATTTGAGCCAGGATGTCACTTCTTATTTGAGGTCTTCATCGTTCGCGAACTGTTTTCCACTCGAAAATTCCTTTACTTTCGGGAATAAGTGAAAATCACATGGTGCCAAGTCAGGGCTGTAGGGATGATGTCCAAAAATTTCCCACTTAAGTGGGAAATTTTTGGACATCATCCCTACAGTTCTCGCTGTGTTCGTGCTGATGCATGAGACCGCGCATTGTCATGAATCAAAACCACCTTTCCCGACAACATTCCACGTCTCTTGTTTTGGATGGCGCATCTAAGTCGTTGAAGAGTTTCACAATAGGCCTCCGAGTTTATTGTGTGTCCTCTTGGCATAAACTCCAAGTGGATCAAACCCTTTTGGTCCCAAAAAACTGTTGCCATCACTTTTCAGTGCATTTTGTGCATTCAGAAAACAAATAACACTACGCACTTCACATTTGGCAGAATTTTCAATGGGCGCAGCAGCCATTTTGAAAGGTTACATAACAAAGACGCACGCCCATTCAGCAACAAAACTCGGCTCGCACTGAAGCGATGGAAGGAGCTAACTGGCGCGCATACGATCACGGTGGTGGGGGATCAGCGCAGGGCGTGGTGCACAAACGTTCTTTACTTTCTGGACGCACCTAGTACGAGGGTGGTCCCAGAAATACCTGACGTATAGATGGCGGTTGTTGCTTTAAAAAATTACTATGGTAGAAAGTACTAAACTTATAAAGCTTAAGTTTCAAGTTTTAAGACGCTACGTTGTTTAGTATTTGTTTGGCAGCCATCAATAGTGAACGCTCTCAGTGAATTTGTAAACATGGAAAAAATTGGTCATCATTATGTGATACAATACTTTCATTTGAAAGGTCTAAGTCCAACCAATATCAAAGCCAAGTTAGATTCTACTCTAAGGGAGTCTGCTCCTTCGTTTACAACAGTAAAATATTGAGTGGCAGAGTTTTCACGAGGCCGTACGAGCTGCCAAGACGAACATCGAAGTGGTCGACCAAATGAGTTGACCACGCCAGAAATGGTAAAGAAAATCCACAAAATGGTATTGGATGACCGTCGATTGAAAGTGCACGAGCTAGTAGACATGGTAGGCATTTCAAAAAGTGCTGTACATCGCATATTGACTGAAAATTTGGACATGAGAAAGCTGTGCGCAAGATGGGTGCCGCGTTTACTCACAATGGAACAAAAACAGCGTCGTGAGGATGTTTCAATCGAGTCTTTGGCGATATTTCACAGCAATAAAGCCGAGTTTTTGCGTTGATTCATAACCATGGATGAAACATGGGTCCACAGGTCCTTTACACCTGAGATGAAGGAACAGTCAAAACAATGGACTGAAAGGAGAGAATTGGCTCCAAAATGGCGAAAACAGTTCCATCTGCAGGCATGGTCATGGCGTCAAGTTTTTGGGATGCGCGTGGGATAATTTTCATTGATTATCTTCAAAAAGGAAAAACAATCAACGGCGAGTATTATGCGAAATTATTGCAGCTTTTGAGTGATGAAATCAAGAAAAAACGGCCGCATTTGGCGAAAAAGAAAGTGTTGTTTCATCAAGACAATGCACCAGTTCACACATCCGTTATCGCGGTGCCCAAAATCAATGAATTAAAGTTCGAATTGCTTCCTCACGCACCCTATTCGCCAGATTTAGCCCCCTCGGACTTTTTTCTTTTTCCAAACTTGAAAAAATGGCTCGGTGGTAAAAGATTTGCCAACAGTGAAGAGGTGGAATCTGCGGTTGATGGCTATTTTGAGGCGCTCGACGGTTCTCACTATAAACAGGGTATCGCAGCTATTGAACATCGCTGGGAAAAGTGTGTCGAACTGAAAGGAGACTATGTTGAGAAATAAAAATATTTTTTCTTAAATTTTTTGTGTTTTCTTTGTTAGGTCAAGTACTTTTGGGACTACCCTCGTAGCATTGAGATACAAAAATAAACACACATTTACAAAGGTTGAACTACCTTTGAGTTTACTCATATATTGAATATCTGCAAATATAAAAATATTTTTACAATTGTATTATGCCATGCATATTGGCAGAAAATATAAAATAAAACATAAAATTTTGCTTTTCGTTTTCAATATAAAATGCAAAGTAGGAAAAATCTTTCAGATAAGAGATCCCTTTTCATATATCATATACCTGGGTTACTGTTACACAAAGTGATATGTACATATGTAGTTTTTATAAAAAGAAAACCGGTGGAAATTCATAATAACACAATATAAGGCTTGCTTAAAAATAAGCATGTTATTCATAATTATAAGCTTTTAGCTGAAACATTGTAATTCATCAATCGTGAAATGCAAAATTTAGGTAACTGCATGTCTAGATTAGTGGATAATTTTAATGTAAATGTTGGTGAATTCAGGAGGGTCCTTCTACAGCATTTTCTCAATTTTAGGTGTTGACTGGGAGACTGGTTTTCCATTTGAATTTATCATGAGTATTTTTTTTTTTAATTTACCTTATAATTTTCTATTCTCGTTGCACCTTTTTTCTATTGTCTTGTATTTAATTAATTCTTTCACTGCCTGTGTTATGCTATACATTGGTATTTTCATTAAAAGATATATGTATTCTAAATTATGTTATTTTGAAGATGTTTATATTTTATCTTTTGATTTATAAATGTTACTGTGATATGTAAAGGACACATAAGTGTCGTTTGTTTTTGCAATAAATAAATCTCCTTAGCATGCTATGAGTAGCTTACCAGCAAACAAAATAGCCACCCCGAAAGGCCTGGACATGGCTGTGCCACTGTCCTCATCGCTATCCCCGAACTGGATGGCAAGGTTGCTAACCGCCTGAGCACAAGACTCCACTGTCATGCGCTCATTGTACACGAACCAGTGATTCTGGCACTCCACGCGGGCCCTTTCTATCAAAGTCCTAAAAAATAATATAAAGAGATAAGTATTGTATTTTATTATATAATTCTTTCATTGTATACTGCAAAACCTGTTGGGTTTACAACCATGTAACAATATCATCCAACCAACCAGAAAGATGATTAATGAGCATGATGAAAAAAATATTCATTAGGTTTTGGTAGACTTTCACTATTAACCAAGTAGAAAAATCTTAGTAAGTTGGCAAAAACTAACTAGAAAAGCAACTTTGCATAAGTTAAATCAACAAAAACATATAAAATACGAAAAAAAAATGTTTACTTATGAAATTCTCAAGAACATATAACCCCCGGGTTGGAATACAGGTATCTTATTAACTAGACTATGGGATGTCGTCACTAACACTAGGCCATGATTTCCATCACTCTATATTTTAATATGGAATTATTAATTTAAAATCGAATCTAATACACTCTTAATTCCAATCACAAACTATCCATCCTTATAATATTATAAAAATTAATAAATATATAAAGGAGGAAAGCGTGTTGAGTTGATATGGATTAACTGCAAAGTTAAATCCAAAATCTTTGATAAAAATGAGCGATTTCTTTTTCAGAAAATATAACTCAAATACGCTGACTTAAATAATAGAAATAACTTCCTATCGCAAAAAATGTATTGCTTTGCACAATGCTATAGGCAAAACTTGTTCTTACTTGGGAATGCTTTAAGAGTAGAAAGATGAATCCACTGAGTCACTTATTTGTAGCCAATTTAAGATAAGATCAGAATAACACTTTTTATATGCGGATGCACAGATAAATGCATGTTTTATGGTGCCTTTTCTCTGGGCTGAGATATTGTTCAGTTAAATAAAACATTGTATGTAAAGGAACATTCAAGTTCCACACAAATCAAATTTAGGATATTGAAGAAGCAAATATTACAGCACAGTAATCCCTCCATATATGCAAATTCACTTTAATGCGGTTTATTTTATTTAGGATGCAAAATAACGTGAAGCAGCAGATTCTGCATATTCTTTATGCCATCAACATTGACAATTGAAATAGCTACAATATAAGAACAATAGTAGTAACAATGAAGATTCATCCAACAAGAATAATTTTAAATAAATAAGATCATCCAAGTTCTCTATTCTTTTTCTACATGTAAATATATAGTATAGTTCTCATCAAAACATATTTTATTAGTTATCAGTACCCACTTACAGAAACTAAAACTAAAAAAAAAAAGCTTTTTAGAGGAAATTTTGTAAGGAAATGTTAAAATTTATAGAAATCATAGGAATGTATGAAAGATGTATTGATGTAGAAACGACAGATGTGTCATGATAGGAGTCTGGCGCTATATCATCTCTGCCTATCCTGACAGGGAAATAGTGTGATGGTATGTATGTAATAAATCTTTTTTAACTTAGTAAGAATAGAATATCTGAAAATATGTATAAGAAATAAAATTATTGTAATTTATTTTTATCAAACACTGTTTATTCCACTTTTTTATGACGGTATAACCCTACCGGTTTCAAGGCTTTCACCTCATCTTCAGGGGAGCGCAAACAAGACTAAATGCTGTTCGAACTGGCACCGATATACACGCTTCAACGGTTGGGGGCTGAGGGGTGAGGAAGGCACGAGATGATTTCGGCCAAGAGCGGAAAGATTTTGGGGAAATAACTGTTCAACAGATGTTCCGATCGGTGTACTGATTTAGAAATTTCTAGGGCCTCTAATCTGTCCAATTTATTTCCGTTATCACTGATATGTAAGAATTTGGCATCATCGATAGAAAAAGTATGATTCTCGCGGTGACAATGATTAGCCATTTCAGAATAAATTAGAGGATTTGTTAAGGCGGATTTGTGTTCACGAAATCTCTTTTCAAAAGATCTTCCTGTCTTTCCTATATAGAAATGATCACAGTCAGCACATAAAAGTTTATACACACCACTGTTGCTAAGTACTCCATTTTTGCCTTTCCCATTAAATAAGAGTTTCCGGAGATTAAAATTAGTGTAAAAAGCTGGCTTTATGCGACTTGGAATATTTTTGGTTATTTCATATGATATGTTTTTTATAAATAGGACTTTGCTCCATTTATAGGTATGCTTATAGGTGTCGTTAAATATAGCTTATAGGTGTCGTTAAATAAAACAGTTATTTCCCCAAAATCTCTCCGCTCTTGGCCGAAATTGTCTCGTGCCTTCCTCACCCCCCAGCCCCCAACCGTTGAAGCGTGTATATCGGTGCCAGTTCGAACAGCATTTAGTCTTGTTTGCGCTCCCCTGAAGATGAGGTGAAAGCCTTGAAACCGGTAGGGTTATACCGTCATAAAAAAGTGGAATAAACAGTGTTTGATAAAAATAAATTACAATGTCTTTAAACCTCCACAATGTTAATGCCTTAACTATAAATTAGAAATAAAATTAGAATTAATTCATTTGTCACATCTGGAGATTATTGTAACCCTATTTATTCTGGTTTGCCTAATCACAAATTTTTAGACTCCAGTCTGTTTTCAGTGCAGTTGCTAGGCTGGTATATGGTAGTCATAAATATTGTTATATTGATCCTTATTTGTTCTAAAAAGTTATTAAAAATTATTTGATTGTTGTTCTAAAGAGTCTACACTAGCTTGTGTCGCGAACGGATTAATTTAAAACTTTGTCTCTTTGTATTCAAGTCCCTTAATGGAATATTCCCGTTGTATCTTTAAAATCTGTGTCTAAGGTTATTTTCTTTTGGTGAGAAGTAGAATTTTGAGCTTGATTTCTTCTTCATCTAATAAATTGGTTGTTCCAAATAAATCTAATAGGGCAGGGTATTAAGATCGAGCTTTTGCGCGGAATGGTCTGCCTCCTAGTGTCCGACATACGGGAAGCAAGTTTGCAGCTTTATGAAGCTCTTAAAGACAATTCTTTTTGGGAGGTCTTATCAAAATTTATGAGTAGGTTCAAATCCTGAGTTGGCGCACACTTGAGGAAACTTTGCTCGGTAAATTGGGCTATATAAATTTTCCTTTTATTATAATTACTATCACCTACTTTACATAGCATTCAATGAATTCATTTATTGTACTTTTAATTTACACATTGTTTTCCTAGAACTAATTATCCGCGTAAATTGAGAAATTACTGTATTTTGTATGCCCACTCTCACACTAAAATGGACATTAACATTTTGATTATTATTAAATTGAAGTTATTAAATTGAACTTTTTAAGTTTTACCTTGAATCAGCCATAAGGCCTGATACTGCACAGCCGATGTGTCTATCCACCTGGACAATCTTTTCTATGGTAGTTGGTTCCATCAATGGTGAAGTTATCCTCTTCTCTACAGCTAACACTACTCCCTCTGAAGTAGCGATTCCAATGGCAGTAGAGCCGAGCTTGATGGCTTCAATGGCATATTCTACTTGGAACAGGCGACCTTCGGGGCTGAAGGTGTTTACACCACGATCGTATTCTGAGCGAGTTAAAAACATCTGAAAACAAGAAATTAAATTATCTAATCATCAAGCTAATAGCAAATGTAATAATAACTAACATTCATATGGCACTAGAAATAAAAACTTTACTTGTGTAGACACGTTTATCAACTTATGAATATAGAGTTTGTTACTTATTTTAAGTAACAAATATTTCGAAAATTAATAATCAATCCAGCTTATAAAAGACCCATTTCAATGTGTCAAGGTGTCATAAGTGAAACAAATATTGAGGATAAATAAGACATGGGAAAATTGCACAACCTACGGAAAATAAGCGAGAAACCTTTGAATATAAGCTTTCGTCCAATAAAAACCAGTTCTGAAACATTAATCTCCAAAATAACTAAACTGAAAAATTACAAGTCATTACCAAAAAATTAAAATATATATTCCAAATGCAAATTACACACAAAATTCAAAAAAATAATTGAGAAACATTGTCAAAACGAGATAAAATCTATTTTTTACAACAAATACGTACAATTATATTTTTTTAAATGTCACTGTGTCAAATTTATAGGTTAACAAATTGAATGCTTTTTAAGTACAGTCAATATATGAGAACAGAAAATTAAATGACGGAGACTATTTAAATTTAATTAAAATGGAAACTCTAAAACTCACTTTATTTAAGAAGTTCACTCAAAATTAAAATCGAATGAAAACAACAGAACAGGATGATCAGCGTAAAACAAAATTGCCGGATTGGAACTTTTTCTTGCTCGTTCATAATCACCATATATAAAATTTATTGTTGCATCTAGGTACCTACTCGATATGTAAATCGAAATATTATGTACTCACCAATGTACTCAAACTAAAATATAGAAGGAATTTAATCTCTGCAAAATTATTTTCATGTAAATCTCAGGAAAAGTATTTCAAGTATTCTATATGTTTTTAAATAAATTGGAATAAGCACATACGATTTAGATATGAAATATGTCATGAAAAATATCACCAAAACTGAATAACATCTAAAATAATTATTTTTGACAGAAAAGTGTTCTTTAAAAAAACATTGATATGTATACGTTCTACCTTAGTTTCATGTGAAAATTAATATTGAGAATATAAATTTAAATAATGTGCATAAATTTACTGATCGCATTAAATCGTAAACAATAATATGACTACATTGATTAACACACCCTGTTGAAGATAGACAGAAAAAACAAAGTAATCTCATAATTTGGACCTTTATACTTATTCAGTTTTCTGTTTCTCTGAGATATTTAAATAAATTTATGTACTTAATTTCTTTCATATTTAGTATTTAATACTACAATTTTGAGCACCCTTGAGGAAAGTCTCCTCTCTAAATGGCGCTATAAGTATATAAATTGTATTTTTATTATTATTCTTATAGCTAATTTTAAAATGTGATTTCGGTTGAAGCAAAAGTTGTGTGCGAATGTAAAAGAATTTGTTGATGTGTTTATTCTGTCTACCACAAAATAGACAAGGTGTGATGGTACGTATACTTTATTTAAAATGCACTCGAAATAAAAAAAATTGTGATAATGGCTGCCCTCGAAAAACTTGCAAAAATATTTATGTCCTTCATTTTACATCTATCTATGCTTCTTCAATATAATTCTTTGTTATTTTCCCGCTTTTAGGATTTTTTTCGTGATTTTATAGTATTAATATTTAAGAATTTACCGAGTTATGTACTTTCTCAAAAAATAGTCCGTTTGAATTAGAAAAATAATATAACATAAACTCTTTGATACTGATATCGATCTTAGGCGCCCGTTACACGGTCAATCTGGATCGCAATCCGCGGTCCAAATCGGCGATCACGGATTGCGATCCGATTGATCAATCCATCAATCCGCTCATTACACGGTCAATCTTGACCGCGATCATTGATCGGCGATCACGGATTGCGATCCAGATTGACCGTGTAACGGGCGCCATAGAGTAATGAAAAAAAAATGAAATTTATTTATAAACAATTTTGAAATCGTAGCCACCTATTATCAAGGTTATGAACTTATTTGCTTTTTACTGTCAACCAATCATAACCGTTGGCCATTTTGTGATTAAAGGGTAGATTCCATTACTCTGTACTCAACTAAGTAAGATAACGTTATATCGCAGATTAAGATAAAAACTGACACAACATTCAATATTTTGAGCGTTTGAAATATTATTTGATTTTCATTAATTTTCGCAAATTAACATTTTTAAAACGAAATACATGGTTTTCAAACATTTATCAAGTCCCAAGGAAGAAACAAATTTAAAATTGGCAGGCGAGCTAATTATCACTATAAACATGTTATTTACTTTGTCAACGAATATTTCTTATATTCGTTAATTTTTCATAAAGAGTTCTGGAATCTATACAAAAGTTATCCTCTTAAATGTTCTTTCTTGCTGCCAATTTGAATGACTTACTTAATATTTTTACGTCGGAATTGTTGAAGTGTATGTTTCTATTATATTCCAACAATTATTCAAACATTTAAAAAAACTTCATTTTTAGATATATCTTCAAATAATTCACAAGTGTATTATTTTATACCATTTTAAGTAAAATTCAACAAATAATATTTTGAAATGCTTTCGCATAGATTTTTAATTGACTCTCAGTCGTCCAATTTTATCATGAACTGATCATTCATTGCTGTGAAAGATCTCGGTTGAAATAATTTACTCGTTCGTTCGTTTTTCGAAAATTATAAATTGAACAACCGAGACACACCTGGGAATCACAATTTAAAAATCGAAATACTTTACATTGATAGTGGAAAAGTAATATAAATGATAATAATTGTCTTACAAAGCACGCTCAACAGACTGAAATGCCTACACCAAAAAAATTGTCTGTGTCAAAGCTTTGACCTTATTCGGGATGACTTAACATAGTCATAAATGTCACCTCACCATAAAACCTTTCATTGCAAAAGTATTCGTTTTATTTCTCAGTTTAAATAATTTTAATTAAAATGTAGTGTAATTTGAGTACATCCCATTATTTAAAAATCATTATATATCTAGGCAGCTCTAGTAGAGCTGTGTTGCGCAGTTAATATAGCTTGTATATTATAATGTAGTTAGTCCCTCACTATCAACCAATCACAGACATTGGCCATTTTGTGAGTAAAATTTCTGGTCACGTGACTAGACTGCGTTTTGAGAGCGCATTCAGCAGGTATGGTTATTTTCTGATTAAAATCGTGCTGTTTATTGTTTTATATCGGAAATAAATCGCAGTTTTACCGGTAATACGTTTTTATATTAATGTGTTGTTGTTCTTGTGATGTAAGAGAAAATAAAATTATAAATATGAGGGTTTGGTCACAGTTATTAAGTTGTCATTATGATTTCCACGGTTGCGTTAAGAATGGCGTCCTTCCACATGGTGCCGCTGGAATCGGGTCTAATGAGAATAATACCAAGAAAATAGCATAAAATACCCGCTTAACTTGGCAAATATGATTTATCAAATTTATAGGGTGCATTCAAATGATCGTCCTTTTATATAATCAAGCATTTGACCGTGAAAGGAGTGTTGCCGCATATTTGTTCCGTCTCGATGTGATTCATTGTTTGATTTCGTTTCTGAATCTTTCGAATTAGAGGTGGGAATGTTTCGATTCCTCTCAGTATTTATCTGAATAGATATTGCCAATATATTTATTTTGTTTAAACCTTTCGTTTTCGTATATTTTCTCAAAATATATCGGTTGAAACAACGATTTGAATTGTTCTTTTTCGAGGTTGGTCGGTTTGAACTACCGACTAAAAAGGCCTCTCGTGTCTTCGGTCTGTTTGACAGGTAATCGTGTGCGCGCCAGAAAATATCGTCCAAGTATTTAACTGTTATTTGGCTTCGTGTTTTTATTTTATTGTCAGTGTATTCTGAAACATAGATTGTTTTCGGTTTTGTCGGCCGAATTAGCGGGTTGATAAACCCGGCAAGAAACGTCAAACTAGTTCCTATCCGTCTATTTCATGAAAACGAACTAACTACCTCGTAAAACTTGTTTTTGCACCCTCAGTTTTGATGACAACTTATTTGATTATTTACCATTTGTGTTTTTGATACTTAAACTTTCTTGAACTTGTGTAAAATCATGACCTACAATCCAAAATAACGTAATTTTTCAATAATTATAATTCGTTATCCAGCTGATTTTATGAACAAATGCATTATTCCTAAAATTAAATTATTTCGTCAAATTTTACAACTGCAGTTGTTGCATAAATGACGTTTTTAAATATATGTTTAATAATATTCAGTGACAACCCCATAGTCTAATTGGTAAGACGCTTGTCTTATAATTCAGAGGTTACATGTTCAATCAAGGTGATCCTGTTTGGATTTCACTTCAGACCATTTAAACATCTTTCTGGTTGGTGAAAAGGGATTACCACATGACAGTAAACCCTTCAGGTTGTACTGAATACGACGAAAGTGTAATGCAATACAATATTTATCTAGAAATTTGCTTGATCAAGGACAGGTCTAACATAGCTCTTCCATAACATAGCTCTGATGAGGCTCAATTTTTGTTCTCAACTTTGAATGTAATTTTTCAATTGGTGTCTCTTTGTTTGTTATATTGTATTACACTTTTGTTGTATACAGTACAACCTGCCGTGCTTATCGCTATGTGGTAATCTCTTCCATCCAACCAGAAAGATGTTAAAGAGGCGTTAAGTGAATACCAGACTAGAATCCTTTTTAAAAAACTGGGTTCCAACGGGAATCGAATTCTCAACTCCTGGGGTGGAAGACAGGCATTTAACCAACTAGGGCATGCAGTTCGTTGATTTAAAAAATACCTATTACTCTGCATGATGACATGTATGTATATGTATTGAGTGTACGTAGGCTTGTGACTTGAAGGCCACCTTAAGGTTTCTTTTTTTAGTTGGTTATTTAAGAAGTTTTCTTATGTAGGTGATCTTTGGTCACCAAATTTTGCTAGAGAAATAAATGTTAAACAACTCTAGTTAGTTGAAAGAAATTGCCACATGGCAATTTTCCTCTAGCTTGTACTTTTATGATGAAAGTGTTATAAAAATAGATCCATTTGTAGACTTGTTGGTCTAGTCATGTTTTTCTATAGCATTCTGGTTTCTCGGGTTTAATTTCTGGCATGTCCCAGATTCATTTACTTTTAGATCTTTTTTATCTAAGTTTATTCCTTTAGCTAATAATATGTATTTTATGGGTGCTATTAGTGATGTTTGTTTCTTAACTTGATATGTAAACTTTTTTCTTCTTTAGTTTAAAATGTTGATCAGAGTTTTTGCCATGTTGAGTTGGCTTCAATGATTACAAACATTTCTGTCGTGAGTTCAGGTGGGTGTTTCTTGCGTGCTTACCATATTTAGTAATGTTTTTTGATATCGCTTTGATAATGAAGACTGCAACGCCTTTGAAACATCAACCATAACTGAAGCCAAGAGAAACATGGCAGAACTCTGAAAAACATTTTAAAATGGTGGAAAATAGCTGAGAAAATCTTGAACATATTTGATTTTTTTCTTTCTTTTACGTTTTTAATGTATTGTCATTCATTTGGAATTTTGTCTTTTTGTATTTATACTTTTGATAATCAACTCTGTTCTTCAGCTCTGTCTTGACCAGTGATGAGCAACCTTTCTTTTCAAGAAGGCTAAATTAAATACCAAAAACTTTTTGGGGGCCGTATTTACATATATATTTTTCACATAATAATCCAAGACAATTATTTTACAAAACAAAATCTTATTCATTAAACATTAAAAAAATCTTGTTATTCTTAACTTAGTATATATTAAATACTTATGTTAGTATATGTTAAAACTCTTGTAACATTATTTAAAAAAAATGAAACGCCCTTAATGGAACATTTAACACTGTTTTTCGGCGACAATTTTTTTTAATGTTTGCTGGAATACCGGACACAGTGACAAACAATTTTCCAGTCTTTCGTCATCGAGGCAATTTCTGTTTGTAAATACAATATTCATTTTGGAACAAAATTGATCACGGATCCAGTAGGCCGCGGGTTATTCATCACTGGTCTAGACCACAATAATTATTGTTGATAACTGTGGTTTTCCTATAACATTTATTTTTACTGTGTACATTATAAATGTATGTCAGAAAAATTTGATGGTATTATTTATTTTCATTAATGTTTGACAACCTCTGTAGCGTAATTGTAATGGTACTTTTATCCGGGATTCAGGTTCAATTCTTGATGGTTACAAAATCAAGAGTCCCAGCCTGGGTAACATGTTCAGTGCAGAAAAAGGCCAATAGGCGTTTTATATAAATTTTTGCTAGGCGCTCAAATCTTCAAGAGCGTTTTGTTATCAAATTTATGACTGAATGTATAAGTGCCACTAATGAAATTCAGGCGGAATGATTTCTGGAAGTGTGTTTAAAACCGGGATATTGGTAATGAATAATGAGTAGTATTACCAGATTATTGTTAAGTTGAATACCATGTCTAGTATTATTTGTTTCTCAATCAGTCTGTATATCTAGCCCTCTTGACAGATAGTGTTTTTTGCAAGCCCAATTTTTTTTTAATATCTCCAATGCATTATTCCAATTTTCCTCATAAGACTTATTTTATATGTAAATAAGTATTTTGGTTGATGTAGTGAAGGTTGTATTCGGGCAAAATATAGTACTTATAATGCGCTTCTTTCGGTAAAAAACTAATGCTGACAACGCAAGCTTATGTATACAAAATATATGCAGTTATTTCAACATATACAAAACTACAACCTCCATGTTGGATGACAGTCATCTTTCCAACTAGGCATAGAAACTGTCAATTTCTTCATTTGTTTGAGTTGTATTTCGTTTTTCTCACTATAAAATAATAAACAAATTGGATTTCTTAATTTGTTTATTTTACTTACTCAAATTTGCGAGTTATGCACCTTTGGTCAATTTGCCCAGTGTAACTATTGCACTGCCTCTGCTGACTTCATTTCTGACAACTGTCTGTTACTAATATTCTGTTCCGAGTAGGTATATTTTCTGAGAGATATTATTCTCTTAGCCTGTTGGCTCATTGCTATCTTTCATTGCTGTTGAAGAGATCTTTTGATGATTCCTCCATTCAATGTAAATATCTTTGGAATAGTCTTCCTAGTTTAATTCAATTTGTTTCCAACTTTATCTTCAATTAAGGAAAAATTCCAAAGCAAAAAAATAATATTAATAATTATTATCTCAAAATGTTCCAGATCGCTAACTCTTACACATTCTCATCCTCTCAATCTATTATTATGGCGCCATTTAGTGACATAAGTTACCCCAATTCGTTGCAGAATCGTAAAAATGTTATCTTAAGGAATTTTATTCAAAACTTGCCTTCCCACAATATATTTTAGTTGTTCAATATTTTCGTAGAGATATTTTCATTTATAATGTTATTGTTTACTTACAATTCATTGGACACATTGTTATTGTATGCATTGCACATATGTATTTTCATTAGGATTTGTATTAATTTTTTTAAGTTTATTAATATTTTTATTCACAATGCTTTCATTATGATCATGAGAATGTAATTTATTATAAAACAAACACGGACAACTGCCTTGGCCAAGTTGGTAATACATCTTATCTTCCAACCCGAAGGCTTTGAGTTCAATTCATAGGTAACTAATTTTTTTTAATCGAGTCCCAGTTTAGTATTCTCTTAATGTCCCGTTGACATCTTTCTGGTTGGTTGGAAGAGATTGCCAAATGGTAATAACCCACCAGGTTGTACTATATACAACAAAAGTATACCACAATAAAAATATGAACAAAATGTGTTACATTAATTACGGAAGTGCGTCCAAAATTATTCCAAGAATATTTATTTAAGTCCAGCAGAGACCAACCTGTAACCACAGGCTTAACATTCTAGGGTATTATAATCACTGCACCATGATTGCAAGTGACGAGAGTGGTGAATTGTAAAACTAGCATTGCACCTTTGTTTTGTCGGTGTTGTGGCTCAGTGGTTAGCATGTTCGCTTAACAACCAGTTCAATCCTTTGTGGTTGGTTGCCGTACTGGTTTGAATTGAATTTATTATTATCATATGTCAAAGCACCCTTGAGGTAACCAGTGTTACGAAATAGCTCTACCTATATAAATTCCTAGGTTTATTTTCTACTGTCTCATGTTTTTTGGTGCCATGAGGCTCTGAGTGCACTCTAGAGTGGTGTACCTCTCACTTTGAGAATCACTGATTTAACATATTCAGACATGTGTATATCAGAATTGCAGCTAAGAAAACATTGTATTTACAAGTTATGTTTATCTCTAGATATTGGCAAACGTGTAATCATTTCCAATACTTGGAATTTTGTTATCATTTGTACATTATTATCCTAAATATTATGATGTAATTTCTTTATTTTGCAACCCTCAAAATTTTATCTTGACAAATTCTTATTTCTCAATAAATTTTGTTTTTGTAAAATACTTAGAGAATGAATCATTATTATCTGATTACATTCATTATCCTCTTTTGAAAGTTATCTCCATGCATTCAGTTTTTACGCATCCATACATTCGCATCGTGTGTCTTGATATTTTTTCCTTTCAATTTAAATTTCTCAAACTATTTATTTTCATTTTCTTTCCTCAGTCTCACTCTGCATTATATTGTATACAATAATTATTTACTTATTGCCATGTGGATTTTTTTAAACAACTAGACAGATGTTAAAAAGGCCTTAAGTAAAAATCAAACGTGAATCCTTTTTAAAAAGTCTGAATCATACTCGCGACCAACCAACCTAGCTACGGTGAATGTGGTCCAGTTGGTATGACACCTGGCTTCATACTTAATCAAATTATATTATTTTCATACTAATCAAATCAAACACTTTGTTACTTAAAACAAAACTACCCTACCGTCTATATTATTATCAACTTGATCGATTTAAAAATAAAATCATTACGTTTTCACAATAACTTTGAATGCACTGCAAATCATTTTTCACTTATCAAGCTTGGCTTGTCTCCAAACTCCATTAAATCCACTATAAATTGCATAACATCGTATGAAACCATGTGCATTCTTACAATTCATCAATTATTTATTTATCTTGATATTATATCACTATAAATCCATTTTCTATCCACTACTTATTGAGGATATACCTAATAATTGACACTTTTGCAGTTTTCACTTTCTTCTTCCTGGCACTGTCCCAACTCATTGCCTAGGTAGGCTGTTGGAGTCGGCTCTTCTCGTTCTCAGGCTGTATATTCTTCGGTTCTGTGTGTCGCTTTCATCTAGGTCGTTTCTCTGCAGGATTTTGGAGCATTGAGTCATCCAGGAGTTCTTTGGTCTTCCTGTGGATGGCTGTCGAGGAAGATCCACAGACATTGCCTGTTTTACAGTATGGTCTGGTGGTCTCCGTCTTATGTGCCTGTGCCATCTCAGCTGTCGCTTTTCCAACTTACTATTTATGTCAGTGACTCCCAAGCTACCACGAATGTGTGAGCTCTTAATTTAATTTTTCAGTGATACTCCTGCCGACCACCTAAGCATTCGCATTTCTGCTGTTTCAAGTTGCCTAGAGTAGGAGCTGTACATAGTCCAGCATTCTGAGCCATACATAATTGCGAGTCTAACGATAGTCTGGTATACCTTTCCTTTCAGTTTTATAGGCATTTTTGGGTCACACAAGACTCCTGTTACCGATCTGAATTTCATCCATCCCACACTTATACCATGGTCAACATCCGCGGCACACCCTCTGTCTTTGTGAATGAGTGAGCCCAGTTTTGCACTTTTTCTGTTCTCACCTTTATACAAATTGTGTGTAAGGGCAAGATCTGATCAGTTTTGTTATTTAAAGTGTTGGCAGACACAGTAACTTTAGGGTCTGCCTCGTCATTGCTGGGCTGAGGATCTTCTCAGCATTCCAAAAAAATGCTCTGCGTCTTACCATAATACTTATGGGAGAACTCACTGTGCTGCTGACATCTGCTGATTTGAATATTCATTGAGCCATCCGGTCACGTTTCCGCATGTTCTCAGCTATGCCTAATTTTGTCCTCAACACTAAGTAGTTCGATTCCAACTCTTGACAGTCAATCTTAAATCTCACTGTTTAGTTGTAAATGATCTTAGATGTTTTCTCTTAGCTGTTTTTTCAAGAAATAGAACTTTGTAAGCCCACTAAAAACGTGCTCATGGGAATGAGACCAGATTACTCTCAACCCATAAAAATACATTCCATCAAGCATCCTTCGTCTCTTCCACATTCATACAATTCCTCCGACTTTTCTAATTTTCTACTTTTTTCAAAATATTCACTTTATACAACCATTCTTTCTTTGGTCTCCTACCATGCCTTTCACCTACTTTTATAATATATATTTGTTTTGTAAGCCGTTCTTCATTTATTCGTTCTACATGCCCAAACCATCTCAGAGTACTCTTCGTCGTAGTCAACACATTCCGTATTCTGTCATAAATTGTAACAAACATTTCTATAGTATTTATTCGAGTCCTTTCAGTATTTTTCCACAGCAACATTTGACTCCCATACATTAAAGTTGGTACTAGAATACTGTTGTGTGCTAGTATCATCTTAACAAATTTAGATACTGTCCAGTTCGATTATATATATGTTTTAGCGCTTATTAACTTTGGTTATTTCTTATTACTACACTGCATTCGATATCTCTCTTAACTCTTCCATTATCTGAGAAAATGCTATCCAAATAGCAAAATTCCTCAACTTGCTCCAATCTTTCATTGCTCACCCATATATCACATTTACTACCCACAAAAGCCAGAGGAAGTAAATATTGTGTATAGCTTGTTTGATTTCTCTATTGTCATTTGTTATTCTGGATATGTTAACTGTTTATTAAAGTGTAGACATGAGGTTTGGTTTTTAATTCTTTATTATCTATTTGTCTGCTTTGTGAGTGAAACCAATTCTCGTGCTGCTTGTAATCGAAGTTTTCTACATCTGTTGATTGAAGAAGAACATGTTGAGATAGTTTGGGTATGTGGAATGAATGAATGAAGAAAGTAGATTTATAGTGCAAATGTGTATGGAAGGTGTGTGAGAGGAAGACCAAGGAAAGTATGGAATCAATTAAATATTCTGAAAAAATGAAGCGTCAGAGAAATCCTGCAAGTTGTATGGGAAAGTGTATGGATGTAGAAGAAGCTTAATATGTGTATCAATATAGGAAAGTCTGGAGCTCTGACCTCAGCCTACCCCGTCAGGGAAATGGCATGATGGTATGTATACTTATGTATCTGTTGGTTGAATGTACGTACACTAGGTTTCAAAATGTATTTTTTGCATTTTTTTAAGGTTTCAGGTGGGATCTAATGATTTTTTTTTTATTAATATTGGATTTTTTTTTGTTTCAGCTAGTTGTTGTAAATAGAGGCTGTAAATATTGTAAAGATGAGTCTGGGGGCGAAAGCTTCCGGCAAGGGAGGAAATAAAGCCAAACACAATCATGTTTCACACAAGTCAGAAAAGTCACAGGTAAATAATTCAACTAAATTATTAGAAATAGGAATTATTATCATAGGGCGAGGGAAAATGCTTAGGAATGTTTTTTCACTAGTTTGAAAGTTTATTGGTAGCTGTTGCTAGCAGTTAGCATTTTCATTACGCAAGCAGATGCCCTAGGTTCGATTCCCAGTGAATTAATTTCCAGATTGGTTTTACTTTTGGACTGTATTACTCCGTTGTCTAGTAGGTAATACACCTATCTTCCAACCTAGGAGTTTTGGGTTTGATTTCCATTGGACACATTTAAAAAAAAATCAATTCCAATCTGTTTTTCACTTCGGTTCTAATCTGATGTTGAAAGAGATTATCACGAATTGTTTTTAAACAATGATAAGAAATCTCCATGGTACCAAAAAGGAAATGGTCCTGGTCTGATTAAGAGTGCATTCATTAATGAGGTTATTACTATATATGGTAATGAATGGTGAGTTGTGTCAAATGGTTCTAAATCTTATTTGGTAATATTGTCTCTTGGCCATGCTTTTCAACATGTCCAGTGTAAGACATCTAGAAGAGTATCATATTAAGGAATAATGATAAAGAACATGTTATAAAATATTTCCTTTTCACGTAGCCCTGTTGGAATTTATGTTGGCACCCAAATCAATCGACCACAATTTTTGAGATTTTGAGGAAAGTAATCTCGAAATAGGAAGAAGTGCTCCATTCATTCATCGCTGTTTCTGATTGGATACTTCAACCTTATGACAACTAGGGATAACTTTCTCAAATTTTCTTTCGAGTGTACGATCACTCTGTAAGGAAACTAATTCAAGCCTAGAAACAGTGTGGGTGGAGGAGAGACAACTGCATGTCCTTGTAAAAAAAAAATCGCATCACTTGGTTCTAACTGCAACTGTGTTAAAATTAGAAATATGAGAATAGGAATGTAACAACTGTGGCTTTGTTTTGAGCACTTCTGGAAAATTTTGATTCAAGATAAAAAAAGGTCACGTGTTGCCATGGTGAAAAAATACTCCCTTTGTTTATTTTCTTGTTTTGTATTTTCCATGAATGTGCTCTTGTGGGATGAAAGAACTTAACCTTGTAAAAAATTTGTTTGTTTTTATATTACCTTAATTGAATTGCTAATTGACTTCAAAGTCAACAATTGTGAAACCCTAGTATAAATTAAGTTTTGTGATTTTTTAATAAAATTTTTATATTAATTTTAAAAAGTTGAACCATCATTGACCAAATTTGACATGAAAAAAGACGATCTCCGTGGCCTAGACACTATTCATTCAATGTGAATGTTGCAGGTTTGATTTCTGTTGGGAATAAATCCACCAGGTTGTATATTCTACAACGAAAGTGTAATATAATACCATCAACATTACAGTGCTCAACGTCAGTGTATCTTCTTCAGGTGCAATGTCTAGACATAGGGGACTAGTCCCCCTGATATTAGTGATCAATCCTGAGGAAGTTTTTCTGTTCTTGGCAAGGAACAACTGCTCAACTTTCTGAATAACCTTTCCATTTATGTATGTTGTGTAACCATGACAGGCGCCTTTTAACGATTCCTCGTAGGTTCTCGATTTTGCTTCATCTCGTAAACCTCGTCACAATATATAGTATAGTGGTATTAATTACATAATTGATGGTTTTAAAAAAGTGAGAAATTATATTTAAACTCTCCAACTACTTTGTATCTTGGTAACTAGGTTACAGAGGCCATAGTTTGGGCAGAAGTTTCAGCATTAGTCGGAGATGATTGTGGTTGTATTTCCAACCCTTAACAAGTATCACATTGACTAATATGTATTGATTTGTGTGTTGGCACAGCGAGCGCAATCCAACACAGATGCAGGGGACGAGGCGGGTGGGTTCCGGCTGAAGGTGCAACAGCTGATGGAAATGACGAGGCGCTCAGAGGAGGAGGTTTGCTCAGCACTGCACGACTGCGACCAGGATCTCGCCAAGGCTTGCGACATGCTTTTTGAGGAAGCTGACCGTACACAGGTACTATAAATAATTCTTCTCTTTACACCTCTTTTATCCAGTGCTGACCTTTTTTTGGCAGTCCAGCATCCTATAGAGAAATAATTTTTGTGTTGTATACCTTTTTTTGGTTGGTATCATTACATTCTCCAACTAACAGATTGTTCCAAGAATGTAGTAGAAATGCTATCGAATGTGAAAAGGAGTGTTTTAGTCTTTCTATAGTAGAATGAAAATTGTACAATATAAAGAAATTTTTCTCCACCAGGGCCAATGGCAAACAAAAGAAAAGAAAAAGAAGAAGACGGCCAACACAGCAAACACAAGTGGGGGTGGAGGCGGTGCGGAGGAGGAGTGGGGAGCTGAGGGAGCGCCACAAGGGGGCTCTCCCTCGGCGCAACAGGGCGGCAACGCAGGCGGGGCGCAGGGCAGGGACCACAGGCCGCCACGTGGACGCTCTTCTTCCAGACCATGTAAGTTTTCTTCTTCAATGTCGAAAGTATCATTACAGACCTGGCAACAATATGTTTACCTTCCTGAAGATGGAAAGTGAAATATTAGTGTCTAGTCAAATCAATATGTTTTTCAATATGAATTGAAATGCCTGCCATGAACATCTCAAAGTCCATCAGGAACACTATCATAGAGAATTCTGACTGGAAAAATAAAGACAGTGATCCCTCATTACCCGCAGTTTTTTTTTCTGCTGTTTTCACTATATGCATTTGTAAAATAATTTAAAAAATCCTTAGGTACTATAAAATTGACAGTGGACCACATCCTAAGTATTGTGCAGAATTTACAGTGTAAAGACTCCAATGTCATTAATACGACAGACGTAGAAGAAATGGTCACAGGAAACGAATTTGAAGAGCTAGCGTCGGAGAGTTGAATGAATTGATTTAAAGATCCACGGGAAATTAAGTTGAAAGATGGAACAGTGAGTTGGAAGATGAAAATTGTTAAGCCAGATTTTTGTATGAAAACGTTGAATATGTCTTTTAACAGGAATTTTTGTATGAAAACGTTGAACTGGTCAACTAACTGATAGTTTTCGATTCAGATCCTTGCATGGAAAGAGAATTAAGTTTTAATTGAGGTTTTGAAAGCTTACTCAATCTGAGGTTTACCCTGCGGTACATGTTTTCTTTAAATATCTTTTAAAATTAAATATTACTTTCATATTCTATGTGCTTAACTCGTTTAGTCTTATCCTAAAACTTACAAAAAAAATTAATAATTTTAGATAAGTCAAGACAGTTTTGTATGAACACCTATTCTTTTTATCCATGACATTTTGGCAGAACGTAACCCCGGGAAGTAAACGAAAGATCACTATCACAAACATTGTCTTTTGGTTTAGAATAAATTTTAACAATATAATTGACATATTTTGTATCACCTGATTGGTTCAACTATAGGTGTCAAACAAGTAATCGTAATATCACCATGGTTGTTTGATCTCTTTATGGGAACTTGTGTGAAATGTTATGAAGATGCTAATTTGAAAAAAAAATAACAATAAAGAGAAGGAAGTCACAACAAAATGGTATTGTATGGTAGGCACAACATTTTTGAGATGACAAATTAATGAAATTCTAAAAGGGCGTAGTTTAAATGGAGCCTTGAAAATTGGATTATATGGAGTAAAGGGTATGGATGTGGAATATTGAAAAAAGTCAGGATAGAAAGAAGTTGAGATTGATTTTCTCTGCTTACCCCAATAGGGATAATTTGTGTTTTATTTTTTTCTGGAAAAAGAAAATTTTGGTTGAAACGAGGATCAGCTGAAATGAGTAAAGTTCTTGGCTGTAATAAGTCGAACTGAGAACTCGGATCTTAGTGCTTTTTTCATAGTTGTACGTTAGTAGTTAACCTCAAATGTATGACATAGATCAAATCACTACCATTTCTATGGCGTTTTGGTAAAGAGGTATAAGTCATCAATTACTTATTTGTCAGTTTGAAGTTTTGCAATACTTGTATTCCTGAAATACATAAATTATTTATGTATTCAAAGTTTACCTTAAAATTTACCTGAGGTTTGTATTTCAGGAATACAAGTCTTGCAAAACTTCAAACTGACAAATAAGTAATTGATGACTTGTACCTCTTTACCAAAACGGCATAGATTTATTCTAGGTGAGATTTGCTGTAAGTCTACTGGCCTGTGATATGAATCCTTGTATTATATTCCGATTCATATATCATGACTGATTTTTTCCAGATCGTGGGAGCAGGGGTGGCGGCGACTATCACACATCAGAGTCAGACCCATCGGACATGTCCCATGGTGGACGTGGCGCACGGCGAGGTCGTGGAGGTGGCCGAGGGGGTGGAGCACGAGGTGGTCGTGGCGGAGGGCGAGGGGGCGGTGTGCGGGGCGGTCCTCCAAGGGGAGGCTCTCGGGGTGGTCCACCCTCATCTGCCAGGATCAATTATAACGTTGCTGTGGCAGCCGATGATGAAGTATGGGAAATTCCGGGTCTTGGTGAGTTATTAATAAATGGAAAGATTCTATAGTGGCATATAGAGTGCAAATTCTCCTTCAAAGACGCTTTATGTGTGTTAAATACCACTTTACTTTTAACTGGAATAGAAGTCATATTTATAGAAAATATGAATATATTATTGATTAAATGATAAATTGTAAGGATTAGAAGTGCGACTGTGATCAGCAGATTGGGTTCCTCCCTTCAAATACTGTTGCTTATTAGAGCTCCCATAAATTAACAGCCAAAGATATTGGTGGCTATGCTAAATCCTGTAGAGTTCAATGTGTTTTACACCTTTACACTATGAACTCTAAAAAGAATATTAAAAAGAAAGTTTTTAGATCTTCTGATATTTCATATATTAACATAATTGTCTTTTGCTAGTGTACATTACTTTTGAAAATAACTCGTTAAGAGTTGTCTTCGAAGGTTACTTGAAAATGTACATTTATACAGATTTACATTTTAATGGCTGCAGCCTTTATAAATAATGGTTGGTTGGATGAAATTGCCATATAGCAATAAGCCCGCCTGATGTACCGTGTTTAACCATATACATAAAAGAATGAAAATAAAATATCAATTGAGTGATGAAAATAAATAAAATTTAGGTGAAAACAGCAATTAAACAAACCTCAAAATATATCACATAACAAAAAGGAAAATCAAGAACAAAATTGAAAAATGTCAAAATATAAAAATATTTATGTATATACAAAATAGAATCAAAATAAAAATTACAAGTGTCCTCTCTGATTATAAATTGTTTTGAATTCATCACAATTAATTTAAAATTAAAATAAATATAGTAAACAAAAATAAATGTGGTGTAAAAATGTTGAATGAGACTTGGACTGTCGGACTGACGTTAAATTAGATATGTGGACTGTCGCATATGCTGACATGGGAGTAAATAATGAAAATGTACTACATCATATGATAAGGGAATTGCACGCGAAATATGAACAAGAATACTTGAAGGAATGTCGCAAACACCTAAACTGCAGAGAAAGTCGATTCAATGCTATAAGGCCAACCACACCAAAAAACTGATCGGCATATTTTATTATACACAGTACAACCTGGTCGATTTATTGTCATTTGAAAATCTCTTCCAACTAACCAGAAAAATATTAAAGACATCTTAAATCAGAACCAGACAAATCTTTTTTTTTTTTAATACCAGTGGGAATCAAACCCGCACCCCTTGGGTCAGAAGACAGTTGTCTTACCATCTGAGTCATGGAAGTTGAATATATTCTGGCCAGATATCTTATCTATCTCAACCAGACAGTTAATGTTTTGGTGTTAATGGAGTGTTGGTAGGTTAATAGAATTGGAGTCTCTTGGAGACTTTTTTTCGAGTTTTTGAAAAATGCTACAGGATAATGGAAAGGTTCTTGCAATGACTCTGGAAATAAATATTTTTTGATGTTGTACATATTCTATTTTACAGATACGATTACGGACACATTCCCGGCAGCCGATGACTGGGACAATGAGGAATGGTCTGGCTCACTGGCGGACACTAAAGTGTTCACACCAAGCGCGCCGATCATCACCTCGAGCACCAACAGCATGGTCAACAGTCTGACCAACAGCCTGGCCAACTCACAGTTGCTGCAGGAGCAGCAACAGCAGCAGCAGTCGCTGTTGGCGGAACAGCTGCTAGCAGTGAACAGCGACCAGTTACAACAGCAGGGACTTCAGCAACAAACCTCTATGCCTGATGGTGTCGAGACGCACAATTCTCTACAGCAGGTAAGATAAATGCAATACTACTCAGATTTTACATTATGCTGTAGAAAAAATATGTATCATGCCATGCCATGTATTTTTTGAAAACGTCTTCCGCCTTCCTATTTTCGAACAGAGCTTTTGCCTCGTCCTTATTATTAATGATCACACATTTTGAGATTAGCTATATAATTTATTTATATGAAGAAAAAAATTACAGAACTTCTAATTTGATACACCTATTCAAAATGAATCACAGGATGAATCATTCATTCTTATTGTTGTCACTCTTATAGTTGTATTTAAAAATATAAATTTAGGAGCTAAATTCACTAGTGTATTTAATTTTTTTACCAGAATAACTAAACTGCGTTCAAGTGGATTTGCATAAATGTAGGGATTACTATTTTGTAAATCTTTCACAACTCATTCTCTCAATATGGCCAAACCATTTTTAAGATTTATTTCTTAATTTAATTTGTAACTGTTATTTTTTATCTATTCATTCATTAATCGTACTTGTAAAAAAATAAAATTAAAGATGAAACAATCCAAAAGAGAATTTTTACTATGGCATTTTTAAGCCAAGAGCCATGTTTCATCAGAAACACAGAGATGACATAAAACACCTTCATCCAGTTCTGTTCACAGTCCGATACTTCATGTGCATCGAAGTCGTTGCCTAACCAGCTTCAAGGCGATCTATGACTTCTGTATTAGGCTAAACACTCATACTAAATGTAAAAAAAAATTTAATTGTGAAACATTTGAGATTTCTCTCGAGTCTTCCTACTGTGGATATATTTCACTTTTGAAAACCAATTCATAAATCATTGTCAGGTTTTAGTATTATTTTTGTATGTCTTTTTTACTTTTATTTTACAAAGTTGATTTTGTTTGCTAGGAAAACAGCAATGACTTCATGAAGCAGAGTGTGGTTGAGACAGCCCCTAGTCCCTCGCAAGATCCCGCTGTATATGGGTACAGCAATTCCACCCACCACATACCAAAGGTATGGACCATTCATATTATTCTCATCTTGTTCAGTTCTAACTTGATAAAATATTCTAAGTCAGCCAGTCTCTAGAAATGAAGCGCTGTACTTCCTAATTCCTTAATGACGACTGTCAATTGCATACTATTTCCCTTTAATCCCTTCACCATGTTACGCCACCTAGATGAATCCCCAGAACACATTTAATAAGACTACGATATGCCAAACTCTGAAGAGCTCCATGTAGTTATATATCGGACTACCGTCGCCCAATGGTTACTCTCACTTTGTATTGTATTACAATTTCATTGTATACAGTACAACCTGGTAGGTTTATTGCCATGCGGCACTCTCCTCCAACCAACAAGAAAGATTTTAACACTTTTAGTGAAAACCAGATTGCAACTCTTTAAAAAAAATCAAAGTACCAATGGGAATCAAACACGCAACCTTTGGCTGGGTTGGAAGACATGTATCTTACCAACTAGGCCACAATTATGCGAACATGGATGGTCTTGCTATCTTTTTCATTTTGGTGATATATTAAGTAGTTTGTACTAGTGGCAACAAATATGTTAAATCCCGTGATGCAAATACAAGTGCTTCTGACCCCAAATATAAAGTGAGAAAAATTCTCCATGTAACAGTTCAACTAGAAGTTTTTTTTGAAAAATGTATTTGTTGTTTTCTTCAAAATTGAGATTTTCAACACACACTGGTTCAATTCAATGTATGCAAAGTTCTCTAATAGTGTTTAATATTTTTTATGGCTTTTGATCTAAAAATTAGTTGAATGTTTTTCACAGGCACAAAGTCCGGTGGTTTCTGGAACCCTATCAGCAGCACAGTCGCAGTACCTCTCTCAGTTGACTCAGAAGTCGGAGGCCTTAAAAGATACCCGAAATTTGCTCAATTCTCAAGGTAACAATGCTATATGTATTTGTCTATTAAAATAAAATCACGTAAAACTAACTTCCCTTCAAGGGTGAGAAAATTTTTCCAATTTTTTTTACAATGTGATTGATATGCCTGCTATCTTCACTACATGTAAACCTTTTCAAATCCTTTGAAACTAAATTATTAATAAAATACAGAATATCAAGAAAAGTTTTTTTTATCTAAACTAGACCACTGGATAAATTGATTTTTTTGTTCTAATCCAACAAACACGGTTATAGTGAGAGAATTGTGAAATTTGTTTAGTTTTCATTTGTTTCCATTGAAAAGAATCTCGGTGATACTATACTGAGCAAAAATACAAATCAACTCATTGAAGACTTGCTACAAATAATTTAAAGAAATATTTTTTTTTAAAGTTTTTTCTCAATTAAGCCTGAACGTTCCAGTCATAAAAAACGCTTTGCTTTCACCTTATTTTATATTTTTAAAAAGTTCTCATGTGTCAATTGTGTCATCCGTTATCCTATTTTTTAAACATCATATGGAATGAAAAAGTAAGTAATGAAATATTAAAATTATAGAAATGTAAATACTTCTATCGTTAAATTTATTTTGAAGGCTGGAAATATCGCGGCCATTTATCTTACTGTAAAAATAATAGATGTCAAATAAGGTTTTGTCGACATATTTCCGCAATATTGAGACATAATAACATATCTAATGGTAAAATAAGTATATAAAAAAAAAACGTATTTTTCATAGGCAACCAGAATTAAAAAAAACCCACTAATTGTCGCTTATTTGATTTTGACATGGTCACTATTTATTTACACAGATTGTTTATGTTTGCACTTCTAGATAAATATGATGACGTCACTGTTTTTTATTTGGTTGCGCACTTGATTACAATATTATAATCTACTATTCCAAGTTTTTGACAAATTAATGTTCACAGTTGTGAAATTATTAAAGGTAAATTAAAAAAAACTCTATACTTACAATATTAATAAAATTTCGCAAAGATAAATAAATAAAAACTCTATACTTACGATAATACTCAAATTTTGCATCACTCGAATTTCAAAATTTCCTAATTTAAAGAAAGGTTAAAAATACGAGTTGCACAAAAAATGCAGAAGTTATATTTTTTCTATGTCTTTTTTACATTATTTTTTTACATTATCAGTGGACTTCCCTATACTTGCGATAAAAATCTTGAGATATTTCGATATTGAATCTTTGGATATAGGATTCCTGAAATTTGAAACGCTCGCCTACTACGTGAACCCGTGATTTACGTGGAATTAAAAATTATTAGAATTAGAAAATTGTTTTGGTGAAAAGCATTACGAAATATGTGATTTTTTTTAATTATCCTTAGTATTTATTACGAAAAGTTGGTTTCAGGGCCTATTAAATGCTGAAAAATATGAACCATCGTTCTTATCAATAGACTTTCACTGTAATGTATTTTACTGTGTTATAACAAACATTTTTGGTGGTCCCTTGGATCTCGTTATACCAGAGTTTCACTATATTTAGTTTATCTGACATCTGACCTCCATTGCTTAGTGGTAGAATGCGTGTTTAATCTGGAAGTTTTGAATCTGATAGGGATCGAACAATAATTTTCCCTATCTTGTTGACATTAGGTATATTTATTTTTCTGACACCTTTTAGTGACTGAAGATCACTCCAAGGACCCCCCATTTTGATGTAATACTTCTCAAATACAATGAACTTAAGAATCTTCCTGAATGCTTCTATGGCATCAGTCTGCCTACATTCCAGAGGAAATCTATTCATGTTATAGAGCCAGCAACTCCGAAAGGCTTATAGAGGTATTCCAGTCTGTTCCCCCTAACTAGATGGTGTAGCACAACTTCTAGAGGGCATATCTCGAACACAATTGTCATATACTGCAGAGACTATTCAGAGTTTTAAATACCATAAAACACAGTTTATGGTGTTCAAAACTCGACAGGCGAGGTATTATTGGGTCATATTTATCTGTGTCAAAAATCTAACATGCCGCTTTGTTGAAAAATCTTAGCAACCTGTCAAGCTGTATCTTAGGCAGCCTCCACTTCAGTAGTTAGATATTCTCCATTGTAGTAATTGAGTATAGAGACAGTGAGGCACTTATCAGTTCCGACTTCATTCATCAGAATGCATCTCCTTATCTTGGTTCCTTGACCAAAAAGTATCATCAGCCTAGTTGACTCCAGTGTTGGGTATAGGCCTCTCCTTCACTCATTACTATCATGGGTACATTGCATCCGGTTGCTATGCTAGGGGTCTTTGCACACTTCTTTTCCCTGTACTTGGTCATTACTCCAGCGGTTTTTGGGCTTAGCGCTGCTATCATCAGTATATATGGAAAGGTGCTCTGGGTGGCAACCCTCTCAGTGATATCTATGATTTTGGTCTGCTGCCTTATCCATTCATTTGTCTTCTGGTCCCCTTATGAGATATTCAGCATTCTTCTCTCCATAACCCTCTGTATTACCCTGGGCTTATACATTATTTGCTTTTTGAACGTTGCTATCTCAAGCCTATATGTCTAGCCTATACTGGGAGGACAGAAAACTAAGTATCGTACCCTTTTTTCTTTACCTAAAATGTTAGGGGAAAACATAGAAATATTTTCAATATTATTTACTAATTTATTTTGTACTTTTCAGTATACAGTACGAATTATGGTGTGTACGGGACGTCAGACCTCTCAAGTCAACGGAAACCACTGCAGAGGGTACGAGTGCCGCCTCCATCTAAGGTAAAAATATATAACGAATATTATAATAAAACTAAACCGTACATAGTAATTATTTTTCTCCGTGTGCTGTGAAACCGTTTAAAATGCTGGCAACCATAGAAATTTTACATATTTCTACCTTGAAAGTAAACACCATGTCCATATTGACTTTGTAAAACTAACAAATAATTTTGCTGACACGTGCGTGTTCAGAGAGATGGGTGTTATATATTTCTAAAATACTTTTTCTATAGTGTCTTCTATCGCTACAAGTTTACCAATGTCATAATTATCCTGATAACTTACCTTTCTCGCCAAAGTGTCATAACTTTTTCCTCGCCTTTAACTTATTTCCCTCATTCATACCCAACTTTCTGCCTTCTTCATCTCTAAGTTTCTTCTTTTCCTCATTCAATCTTTTTATTTTAATCGTCCATTCTTTATTTTAATTGATTCACCACTATTTCATGTTCTTGCTTTGATAAATATTTTTCATGCTCTATTTTTTTCTTTCATGTAGTCCTTAACTTATTCCACCATGCATCCTGTTTTACAAATGCAACTTCTGCTGTTGTCACCAATATATTTTTCATACTTATCCATTCTTCTTCAATATTTAATCCATCACTTATTATTATTCTTCCTTCCACACTCTAAATTCCTTTGCTTTGCAATTTCTAACAACTGATTCTCACGTCTGACACTTTTCATTACCAGCCACGGAGAATATTTATTCAGCTTACCACTAGATAATGGTCTTAGTCAATATCTTGACCTCCCAAGTTTTAATATTATCGATATTGACAAAACTAACAGATAATTTTAATTTTATCATATTTACATAAGGAACTATTGGGGAATCCTAGACCAGTCCCCACTGTCAAAACAACGTATATTGTATCAAAGGCTAGCATTATTCAAACTAATTGTAGAGATCTACAGAGCTGGGTAAAATTAACTGATGCGGTCACATTTTGTTAAAGATGTTTATCAAAATTCTGCAAAATACGTTTTTATATCTAACTTGATTTTTCAATTTTTTTCTGCTGTGAAACAATATTTTTTACTTTTTGTCAATTCAAACAACAAAATTATTTGCATACTTCCCCCGATTCCCATTTAACCACAGTCATACTGTGTCAGGTTGCAATTTCATAACAATAAAAAAATTAAAGCAGGCAACCTAAAAAGGAACTCAATTTTTTATGCAACCCCTGTCATCCCGTGGTGATGCTATGGTCAGGGTTAATCCAAAGGCAGTTCACAGGTGACGGGTAAAGCGATTAGTTTCTTAGAATACTTGAATGATGTCGTTTAAAATGAGTGTTTTAAGGTAACTTTATTTGATAACTCAATGATTTATCTCCTGTTCATATAAATATATTTACCTTATTATTCCAACTTGCATTGCCGTTTTATCCTTATTTATTACCCAAAATAAAATACTGGTCCTGAACTCCAATGGGAATTTAGCTTTGGCTATTCCTGTTCCCAGTCTACATTTTTATCTATTTTATGAACTATGTTTAGCTATGTACCATAACGTCTTCCGTATCGGGGTAGGCAGAGAGGAGGGAGCGTAAGACTTCTATTATGGCACATCTTTCACCTCTTCTACATCCATAAACCTCATATAACTCCTTCGATTTCTCTGATTTTTACATTACCTTTCAAAATATTCACTTGATCCAACCATAATTGGTCTTCCTTTACCACACCTTCCACTTACATTGGAACTGTATATTTGTTTTACACATGCTCAAATCATCTCGGTGATCTTCGTCATCCTAATACATCAGCCTTAAATTCACATTCATCCCAAATCACTTGATTCTGTATTCTGTCATACATTGTCACATGTTTCTACAGCATTTGTTCATCTCATTTCAGTCTTTCCATATCCATATTTCACTCCCATACATCAAAGTTGGTACTAGAATACTGTTGTGAACTAGCATCTTAGTAGATTTTAATACTGTCCATCTTTAGTATACATGATAAGTGCTTCATTAACTTTGTTTCCTATCGCTGCACACCATTCGATATCTCTCGTTACTCTTCCGTCATCTGAGAAAATACTACCTAAATAGCAGAATTCTTCAACTTGGTCTTATCTTTAATTGTTCATCCAAATATCACATTTACTTATCACTTTACGTATAGCTAATCTAGGGATTAGTGTGAAAAGTCTTACATTGTCAAAAGCTACTGTATAGACACTGACACAATTAAAAATTGTAACAAAATCTCAGTTCAGATGAGAGTCCGTTTCATTTAAAGGGATCGGTAATGTAGTAATATATGCTGCTCTGTCATTATGAGAAGGCTGGAAATGAAAAAAAATATATTTAGTTTTGTATTATTACATGAAAATTTAATAAAATTCAAACTGAAACTATGATAAATAATTATATTTCAGATCCCTTCGAGTGCGGTAGAAATGCCCGGCGAGCAGGTGGGAGGAAACTCATCAGTTGGGCTACTGGATGTGCAGTTCGGTGCACTGGACTTTACTTCGGAGAATAATTCCTTCTTATCGGACACCACTACGTCTGATTCCTATGCCACCAATACTGTACGTAACCAACTTATTAAATACCACTTCTAAACATTATTTAAATCAGTTTAATGTTGTCCAAATCACTGTTATATCCTTTTTCGAGAGAGATTTTTTCACTATTTACACATATCACTACATTGCTACCGTAAAATGTGAAAGTACAGAAAAGGAGAGAGCATCGCTGTCACCCTATATGTTTCATCACGAACACAGGAGTTCCTCCATCCAGGTCATTCCACAGCCTGACTCCACATCCTCCAACATTATGCAAAGACCTCGAATCTCCATATTGTCGTCTTCTTCTTCTTAAACTTTCTATAGACTCAAGAGTCTATTACTGCAGAATTATCCTCCTGTGATGCTAAACTCCAGCTATCTCTCCATCGTTTCGGGGGTCTCCCTGGTGAACGCCGTCCATCCGGTACCCCATGCAGAGCTATGTATGGAATTCATTCTCTGTACATGTTGGTACCAGTATCGTCGACGCTGCCGTCCCCATCTGACCACATCTTGGACCTAACAGACCTCTCGGATTGTGGTGTTCCTTACATGATCACGCAATTGTAACACCGGTATATAATGGGCGTCTCGTCCTATTCATCAAACTTTTTGCAAGCGATAAAACAATGCAACTCTTTAATAACTATCAGGGACATCCTAAATGTACGACTCAAAGTATATCACACCTTCAGTCTAGGCATTAAAGTTTTATTGATTTTTGACCCCACTATGGGTTGACTCTTAACCACTTGACAGTTTTGCCCGAGCGTGATTCGGGCACGAAGTTTTTTTTATACTGACGAGCCCGAGCCTCGAGAAACACTCCCAAGTCGAAACAAGATTTGCCCGAATGAGACGCGGGCTTGTCAGTATTAAAAAAACTTCATGCCCGAGTCACGCTCGGGCAAAACTGTCAAGTGGTTAATTATAAGACAACCCTGTTTTTTTAGTGTGTTTTTTGGCAAAAAATATTCTCTACTATTTTTTTTATCAATTGATTAAAAATATCCTAAACCCTCAGAATGTCTTATAGAAAACGCGTTAATTTGGTCTTGTTTCTGTAATCGCTAATATCAAACTTTCTAGCAGCCGAACAGTTACTCGTAATTTACATTCTACGGTTACCTTAAAATTGGTATTGTACCTCCTGTGAATTTCTTGATTAAATCTTTTAGCTCCTTGCCTTTCAGTATTATCACTCATCATATTTTCGAGTGTGTAAGAATATGAAAGTTATAACTCAAACAAAATAAGATGAAAAACAACTGTCAGAAACTAGCAACATGTCGGCAGTTTGTAAACAATGTCTGTCCGAGCTATTAGAACAAACTCACTAAAAAATATTGTGAGAGCGAGATAAATAGAAGTATTTAGGGCAATATAGTTGTCTCGGTCATTGTGCGGTAGTGAATTTATTATTAATTTATTTGAGGCATGATGAGCCAATCCTACATTTTCATGTTAGTTTTTTTTTTACATAACTTCTTAGGCCAATATAGTATGTAAGCATTCATAATTTCTTGTATACCCTTTTGGCGAAACATTGTATCACTAAATAATTATTCATTACATAAAATTTTAATGATGTGAAAAAAAAGCTTTTATTTATTTAAGCCTTTTATTGATAAACTTTTTCTTCTGTTTCTCTCCTTGTCTTTCAAAATTTCATTCACTTGGTCTAACCGTACTTTTCTCAGTCGCTCTTTGCTACGACACGTATACAAACATTAATTTGTTTTATCAGTCTTTCATTACCCATCCTGTCACCGTTGCCAAATAGTTGTGTTTTAAAACTAGTTCAATGTCAACCTCTTACTAGACTATCAGGCAGTTTGTTCCAAGATTCCAGATCCTTCCTTGGATTGTTGTGAAATTTAGTTTTGGCGAGTTTCAACTGATGTCCCCTGAAATGTATTTTGGTTATAAAAAAATTGTGGGCAGAGTTGTGAGCAATCATAATGACTATGATTGCTCACAACTCTGCTATTATAGTGAGTTTTGTTAAATCAATACAAATTATTATTGAATTATTTTAAGGAAGAAAATAGAGTATAATATAATATGTATATATTGCAGCCAACAAGTCTTGAGCACGTCTTGGACAACGGCAGCCAGCAGAGTGCACCGCCCACCTCCATGCCCACGGCCCCCTCCCCACAGTCCTCTGCCGTGTTACCTAATGATGTCTCGCAGTACACTACGCCTACCTCAACTCAGATGGTGAGATCCTTCTTTAATCTTCCTAACAGTGGATTTGACATTGATATGATCACTCAACCTGCACATAGAAATTATTGATATGTACCAACTTCATTTAGATCAAAATTTATATCAGCAGGCAACTTGGTAAATTGTCAAAAATAATGAATATACAAACCCTGTCCTCTTTTAGGCACTCTTTCATCAACCACAAGACATAGCAAGAAAGCTTGCAAGTTGATCACATTCAAATGTGAATCCAGTCTTAACCCCCTTCGCACCCGAGGGTGTCACAGTGGTGCAATATTGATTTTATGATAAAAATTGTGTATGCCATAGCAGCGTGATGCTACTGTCCATAGCAGATACACTATCGTATATATGCATACACATTGTGTATATGTACATATTGTCTTAACTGTGATCTGTATTATTATTAGTGATCATAATTTTCATAACTTATGCAGGCAAATGCTTAGATATCTATATAAAATTTAAAAAAAAGCTACAATATGATTTTTTCTATCAATATGGTAAAAGTCCATTAATTTCTAAATTCAAGAGACCAAATTTCATTAAAAAACATTAAATTACGAATTAAACGATTACCAAAAAAAACATTTGAATTGATGCGACACTTTCCAACAGCTGGAATATCGTGGCCATTTTTTATTACTGTAAAAATAATCTAAGTCAAATAAAGGTTTGTCGACATATTTCCGCAATATGAGACAGTAATATATTATATGGTAAAATATTTTTTTTTAACTCGTACTATTTTTCATGAACAGCCGCCTAATTAAATAATAAAAAAACAATCAGTGGATTTTTCCATATTTACGATAAAAATCTTAGAGATATTTCGATATTGAATCCTTGGAAGGGGTGCCCTTAAAATTTAACCACTAGCTAGGGCATAATACACCCTTCCTTCTTACCGATTACTATGTGGATTCGTGATTTGTGTGGAAGATTTCCAATCATTAGAATCCATAAATGCTTTTTGGTGAATGAACATTACGAAATATGCCATTTTTCGAATTATCGGTATAATTTACTATGAAAACTGGATTTCGGGACCTAAAAAATGGCATTAAATTTGAATTACGAATTATTGTTGTAATATAAGGACTTTTACTTTATTGCGTAACTGATAACATTTGTAAAAAAACTTCCAAAGGGTTTGTAGTTGTATAGGTGCAGTGGAATGCAGATGAGTAAAAAAATATTTTCATATGGTCCCTTCAATATATCCGAATTAGTGTTTTGGACATACTGAAGAGCCTGGCCGGGAGACTATTGTTCTTGGCCTCAGTAATCGAGCCTTCGGATTTAGAACCTCTGGAGTAGGCACGGAACTCTCGGTCCGTTACTGAACGTGTTGACAACACTACCGCTCGGTGAATGCAAGTAATGTTACCAGACAACTTTGGTGACTGGAAAAAAATCATTATTGATTTGTATCCTCGCCTTATTCCAGCTAACGTCAGAGTCACTATCGGCGGCAGTGGCTGTGGAACAGCAGCAGGCAGCACAACAGGCACAGCAACAGCAGCAGCAAGCGCAACAACAAGCGCAGCAGCAGAACAGTGCATCGGTGTCGAGTAGTGCAGGCAGTCAGCAGCACTACGCCAGCAGCCAGCCCAGCTCAGTTCGAACCCCACACTCGACTCCGTCAACGCACCAAGTCTCACAGCTCACCACGCACGCTGGTATGTTTTTTACTTATATCAATTTTGTTCCTTTTATTTTATGACATTTTTTATAATGTTCGCACTCTATTAGGTTATTCCCAAAATAATGGCCAATTTTAATATTACATCATTTCGAATGTTCGTCACGACAATGCACAACCTCACATTACTTCATCCGCCTTACACTCACCAACTAATTTTCAACTTTTCAAGCACCTCTTAAACTATTTACGGCAGAAAAAAAAAATAAGAGAAGTAGCAGAAAATGCCTTTAAAAAATTGCAGGATTCTAATCCGCCCGAGTTTTATGCTAGCATAAATAAGCTTCAACTAGTTAGCAAAAATGCATAAAATCAAATGACTCTTATTTTGATTTTTTAAGTTTATTTACTATAAAGTTATTTTTGATTGTATTTCAAGGTTAAATTGTAGATAACAGATCTTCACACTTTCTATCCATTCACAAACAATTTTTGCTTCCTCCGCATTCATACGTCTCATCTTGTACAATCTTCTATTTGTACTTCTCAGTTGAAGTTTTTTAAAAATCCGGCCCA
Source organism: Odontocerum albicorne (assembly GCA_949825065.1). Lineage (NCBI taxonomy): Eukaryota > Metazoa > Arthropoda > Insecta > Trichoptera > Odontoceridae > Odontocerum > Odontocerum albicorne. The sequence continues at coordinate 21,998,917 of OX463856.1, forward strand.
CCGAATCCAGCCACGTTCACTATATTCACATAATTATTCATTCTCTCACATGTCCAAACCATCTTAGCACACTTTCTTCTTATGTCTTAATTCCTTAATTCTTTGCACATTATTTTCTTATGTCTTAATTCCTCCTTTCATATATTGACCCTTGAAAAGTTTTCCTAGTGCACACATCTTCACAAAATTATTTTAAACCTAAGTTTCATTCTCATACATCTAGAAGGTCACCTATACACTATTGTAATTTTTGCCACTTTTGATATTAAGTTTCATTGTTTTATATTATGTTAAATTTATTCTATATTTTTTTAAATGGTTGACTGTAATTAATATATAATTTTCCTTTATTAGGCTTAGAAAGTCAGTTAACGTCTGCGAGCAAGTCATCGTCAGTGGCATCAGAAGTGTCCGTCCAACAGTCGGTGTACTCATCGTATCCAGGGCAAGCTACTGCCTACACAGCCAAGCAGCCATCGTACCACCCCACGCACCATACCTATCAGACTAATCCATACTCGCAGGTAAACTGTTCAACTTATTTCGTGTCCTGTAATTTGTTACATTGCATCATTCCTGATAGTCGCAGTAACAATTTATGACCTGGATCAATGTTTTCCACTTAACTATCCAGTTCCATTCTGGGTGGTGATTCGAGACTTATGCCAGCAACCTCTTGTGTCTAGTCTCTCCCCAAGGCATCATTAGTTTTTCAATGCTCTTAATCTCGGATAATTTTTCTTTTTTTCGACAAACCCCGTATTTTGATATAAAATACACTAATACCCAGATTTTATGTTTTCTACAGTAGAAAATTAAACTAACAAAATGAGGCAAAACATTTATTCAAATATTAATTTTGGTAAAGGCAATTTTCATAAACTATCTCGATTCTTTGCGTTATAAACATAATGGTTTATTTTAAATTTATTTACAAATTTTGTGCTGGAGATATATTTTAAACTACTATTTTCTTTGAAGTGTTTGAAAATAGTAAAACATTTTCAGAAATACGCTTTGAAAAAATTACTTCATAATTACTAATAAATATAACCAAAAATGTCCAAATTTTTTGGAATTAATAACCCTAAATATTTTATCGACATTCATAACTAAAAAATGATTCAAACTGAAATAATAAAAAATTGAAAGATTTTTTTTTCTTTATAAATACTTCATTTTTATACTGAAATATATAAAACACTGCCTTGCCTAACTAGGCGTTAGCCTTCCTAAGGCATTTAAGTTTCACAAAATGACAAAAAATTTAAAAAAAAACATAGAGAAGTCATAAAAATAAAAATCATACTTACACAAAAAACAAATGAAATCCAGTCGTAATCACTTTATATTTAAAGAAAACATTCAATCAGAAACATCCAATTTGTAAAAGATCATTCACTGATTTTAGATACATAAAGCCTCAAAAATCCGCAGAAATCAAGGAACTGCACATGAAGTACTTTTCTATTGCATTATTTTAATCCCATTTGAGATTCCTCTTGTATTAAATAATGTTAATTATTTTAATAAATCTGGTATGTTTTTTATGAACTTTTTTAATATCTCTTATGGCTAGGTAATGAAAAAAAAATAATATAGATTTATTGATAGCGACATAGTATGTACACATATTATGTAATTACATATATATTTCAAGATAATGTAGAAGAAAATACATTTAAGAGAGGAGCTATCAAAAGATCTGGGCTCATCTCATAACATCCACCAAGTCAAGATACACCCCCACCAATAGAGGGGGAGCATCAGATGTTTTTCAGCCCACACCTTTGTACATGTAAATTAAAGGCGAAACAAAAAAAAATTATAAAAAATAAGTAGTCCATACAATCAATACAGTTCATACGGTAATAAGTTCTCCAATAAAAAAAATTGCATGAAAATATATCAAGTTGTCAATTTTGACATAAATGTCAAGAAAAAATAAATTGTAAAAAGTTGAAATGTTCAATGGAACCACAGAAAAAATGTGAATGGTAGAAAAACAGATATCAAGGATGTAATCTGAAATTTTATATTTCCTTTTTGCTATACAATAAAAATGGATACACAAAAATGATACATTTCCAGGTAAATTCGACCGGAGCGTCTTTTACAGCGGCATCAAGTGCTGCGTCAGGGAATGTTTCCGCCTCGTATCCGCCTAGCAATACCCTCAACCAGTACCAGCCTATTAACACCTACCAGGTGAGACGACACTTTTTTATTATTAATTGGATGATTTTTTTGCAAGAATGACCCTTCAACATACAATCTCGCTAATGTAATATTAAGTGCAGTCTTAAAAGTACACAGATATCAATTGCTTGAACTCGGAAAGGAAGCTAATTCAATATTCATGGTTCAACAAACACTTAATGTCTGATCGTAGTGCCCTGCCCTATTGGCACTCCTGGAGACAAATCTTTTAAACACCTTTGCAGTTTTTTTTTACTATCCATAATACATCATTTTAGATTTATGCCATTCAAATGGAAATGCGAACTGCAGAGTATACAATAACATTGCAAAAAACCCTCTCTTTGTTGACTCAAGAGAACCGCTTCAATAGGTAAGGCCTATGACAAAGTGGTCTTCATTCCTTAATCACAAATTTAATATATTTGTCTTAACCCTTTTAATCCCAGCATATTTTGGCAAAAAAACAGTAGTTTATATTTTATTTTTTATCTCAGTTAATATTTAGTTTTAAATGCATTCTTTTAAATAACATTGCAAAAAACCCTCTCTTTGTTGACTCAAGAGAACCGCTTCAATAGGTAAGGCCTATGACAAAGTGGTCTTCATTCCTTAATCACAAATTTAATATATTTGTCTTAACCCTTTTAATCCCAGCATATTTTGGCAAAAAAACAGTAGTTTATATTTTATTTTTTATCTCAGTTAATATTTAGTTTTAAATGCATTCTTTTAAAAGTGAATGATTCTCAAAGTTAAAAACAATATATATTCAACATAAAAACTTGTATGAAAACTTTAAGGCCGATGATCGGCACCATGGGATTAAAAGGGTGAAATACTAAAACACTTAGCTGAAATATTCACACTCCACGTGTATCAAAGTTTAATACAATAGTACAAAATTGACTTGCAAATCAACTTTTTTGTAAGAATTTTCATAATCTATATTGTATTTACTTTTTACTTTTGTAAATACCAATTGGTTTTTGTGCAACAAATTTTTGTAGCAAACATTTTTCACAGTACAAAAAAAAGTGTAAACGAAGGGAACTGCTGAACATTGCAATTTGTATTTCACAGTATTTTTCCATCTTGAATTTAATTTAAATTATTTATATGTTCATTCCATTTCAGAACTCATCGTCGGTGTCAGTGTACGGGAACAGTGGGCTATACACAGCGTCCAATGTACCTTACAACAGCTATCAAACATTACAGACCAACTCTAACAAGATTTCGTCCAATGTTAAGGACTCGCAGGTTAGTATATGCTTTCTACACTTATTTATTTATTAGCGGAATATTGTAGTACCTTATAATAAAATTTGTACTTTAAACAGTAAGTATAAGAGAAAAAGATATGTTCTGCGTGTAAACATAATAAATTAAAAGAATAAATGTAAACACATTTTATGTAGTATACAAATAAATCATAAAATAATTTTTAAGTTGCTTTCGCATAAAAAAAGCAAATTAAAACAAAAAAAAAGATAAGGTGACTGTTCAAATAGTAAATATTTAAAACAAGCATGATGACCTCATGGCATAGTAGTTTGATTCCCGTTGGAAACCAAATATATTTTAGAGTTTTCACTTCAGGTTTCATGACAACCTATCCTGCTAGACTGGAAGATAATGCAACATGGCAATAAACCTGCCAGATTATACCGTGTATAACAAAAGTGTAATTCGTTCATTGCCGGGCCTCGTAGTCGAGGATCCCCTCGCCACTCTAGCTTCAGTCTTGAACTGTTCTCCCACGTCGATCGTGTGATCTTCTGTGAGACACCAGCCCGTTTGAAATATCGTCACCATAAGCCAAACCACGCGGTAAAACACTGAAAAACCTTATCCTACCGTTTTGAAAAATATGCTATATTGTTATCAATAATATAGAGAGGTTATTAGAACAAATAGGTGTATGGTTACAAATAGCAAAATGTAATGATGAAAATTTTCCAACATAAAAAAACAGTTCATCTTTGAAAATATTTCAGTAACTTTGAAAAGTGTAAAAATTATTTAGTTCGTAGTTGTATTTTTTTAAAATTAATTCGCAATAATTTGCTAAGATTGGGCTTTAGATAATAACAGATAAATAATAAACTTTATTTTCTATTAGCTGTATATGAAACATCACATGTTCAAACCAAACTGCACAAATTGATTTTAATATTATTAATTTGAATTTTCAGTATGATACAACGGTAACAACGGCCAACAACAGCTTATCAAATACCCCCTCGGGACAGTCAACGCAATCATCAACCAAAATTTCAACCACTTCAGGTACCCAAAATTCATCACTGTTATATCTTTTTTATAATTTAAATTTTCTATGTTCAGTGTATGCTTTGTTTTTTTGATTTGTTAAAGAATATAGTTTTAGAAAATGTTTAATTTTATTGCATTATAATAATTACCCAAATCTATCCGGAATGGAAAAAAAAATGTAAAATCTAAAAACAGATGTCACCCAAATAGTTTATTGTTGTTATTGTTGATAATAATTTATATAGTTCTGATTTATAATAATAACAGGTATCGCATTATTTTCACTTTTGTAAATAAAATGAGGCACGTGAGATTGTTTTCCCGCCAAAAGGGCTCGCTGCCATTCTACAAAAATAATTAAATTCTCTCGCTGCCATTCTACTAAAAGGATTACATTTCCTTGTCATAAATATAAATTTTATTTAAAAAAAATAAATTAAAACGAACAAATACTAAGCCATGGGATAGTTAGTTGCTCATAACTAAATAAATATTATCCTAAAGTCTCTTCTTGAGACTTGTTAATTGTAATTATTATTTTATTAATAACAATTGATGGCATGGAAATATAATCATTATTGCCAGGTTTGTTTTTTCTCCCATTACGGAGAGACAATGTAAAAAATCTTTGTCCATTGCATTAGAACCTTTTCCTGATTTAACCCTTAACCGACTATATGAATTTTGTCAGCCATTAGTTGGCTTGGCGCCTCACCAGCACTTGTAGTAAAGGCGTCATACTATTCTTGTGTTATGATATAAAAAACGTCATTAAATTTATTATAATAAATAATACACGTATACTAAAATAAAAATTATTTATGAACACAATTATTACGTATCAAATTTGAATAATCTTTACATACATTTTTCATACAATATGCCCAATGTTGAAATATTTGTCTTTTCGTTTCACATAAATGGCATTGTGCTCAGTGTTTCTTTTTTGGTTGTGAGTTTGATGTTGAATGTTCATTTTCGTCCAGGCTACTTAATGCAGCAATATTCTGCTTCAAGGATTTACTTCGTACGTTTGAGAAACGTCACTGAATTTGATCCATGATTAATTCTTCACTTAATTCTTCCAGGTAGATATTGTGTCTTATCGTTTTTTCCTGTGTTCCACTTTGTATAAATATTTGTATAGATGATATATCCTGCCAATCCAGCCATTGCCCATCTATTGTACTTTATTTTACAGGTATACTATGGCAACATCTGATCCATTAGATCAGTTCCACCTTTAGATTTGTTTTAATCTATTATCTCAGGTTTTTGTTTCACCCTTTAAGTGCCGGAAGTTATTAGTATGGCCGTACCCAGCAGGCCGGGTTTTTTTTTCAACAAAAATGAAACCTAAAAAAAATTATTTTTTGTATACAGATATAAAGGATATTATGAAAACTTACTAAATATATACACCGTGGGGCGTTTGAGCTGCCGTTCACTCAGAAAAACACAGTTTAAATATTCCCAAAATGTCAGGGTTGTCACAACTTGACACAGAAAACACGTTTACTTATAAATATAGTGGAATATAATATACTTTGTAAACTGAAATCAACAAATTATCTGTATGATGTATAATAAAGCGCAAAAGGTAAATAAACTATAAAATAAAACTGTAAAAAGTCTATATAAACGTCGTATTATGCCGCAAAACTACCGCCAATAACCAAAGAATACATGAAAACACACTTTGTAAATAAATACTTTGAAAAATTAACAAAAATAACGCACAAAAGTTAAAAATCAACCATTGAAGAAAACTACAAACGAAGTCATTATAAATCATCGCAATTATGTCGCAAAAAACTGTAGTCGGTAACCCTGTATCAGAGACACGTATTGACTGTCAGTGAAAACTTTTAGAAAGATGACTAACTTTGATAATATCGGTAAATTGTAATATTTAAATATTTCTTGACTATCCCAATAGATGTCACTATGTGTTATAATTTATAAATGATTACAATTGGATTTGATATTAGCTAGCGACAAGCTCAAAGGAGAGCGCGTTTACGCGTTCATTTTGTACGGCCGGCCTGGCGAGCACTGAATCGGAGAGCGCGTCAATGCGCTCGTGGCAGTGAACCGGTTAAGCATTATCGTGATGCATAGAAGATAGTAATATAACTGCTTTATCCTTTTTTGGTACGTAAGAGACCAAAGTGAGTGCTTTGGTAATCCCAAAAATCGAAGAAAATTCTTCCCGAGAACGATTTGCCCGAAAATTATTTGGAATATATTGCTTATTCTTTCATAGTGTTCCTATCAAAGTCCAGAACTTTTAAGATTTAGGGCCAATTGTTTTGTAGTAAAAAAATTATCGCAAATCACGTTTATATTGGTGTGGAAATAAGGTGTACTCAACTTTTCAACAATCTTTTCTCCGAGATTTGTTGCTCGTTCGTTACGCTCTTTACCTAAATAAGGAACCTCACCTAGAGGATATCCATTTTCTGAATCATTGATCCAAAATATTTTCATGCCATATTTTTCGGGTTTTGGGGGCATGTGTTGTCTGAATGGTAATTTTCCATCGTAACCAACTAACTACATCTACAGTTATGTTAAAACCTGGCATATAACAGTTTCTAAGATTTTTATTTAACCCCTTCCAAATGTCTCTTATGCAAGCCAGTTTCTCAATTGGCTGTCTCTGGTCTAGAATTTTTAATGTTGAGTTTTTACTTATACAGCATAATACAAAGCGTATCCAGAAAGTAAGTGTTCTGATGCTCTCACGACCGGATGGATTTTATTTTCGACATGTTGGCTACACTTCCGTGTAGCCTGACCCTTCCCCTCCGCAACGAGACCGGTTCGAGGTCAGTACGTTGAGAAGTGTCGACGCGACAACACGTTTCGTGAAAAATGTCAAACCAATCTCCCGCCAAGTGCGAAATTTTGTAAAAAGGCAAGAGTTTTTGAGGCGCTGCAAACTCCATGGAGATGAATTTCTCCGCTCCATCGTTACTGGAGATGAAACTTGGGTTGCACACTACACGCCTGAAACCAAAAGGCAGTCTCAACAGTGGCATCACACCTCTTCACCCTCCGCCAAAAAGTTCAAAACCACAATTTCAGCCAAGAAAATCATGGCATCCGTGTTTTGGGACTGTCAAGGCATAATTTTAATTGAATATATGCCTCAAGGGGAGACCATCAACTCTGCAAGATACTGTGAGACCCTAAAAAAATTGCGGAGGGCGATTCAGAACAAGAGGAGAAGCATGCTGACAAAGGGAGTCTGCCTGCTGCACGACAATGCAAGACCACACACGGCCAACGCCACGAAGGAACTGCTCGCCTCGTTTAAATGGGATGTCCTGAACCATCCCGCGCATTCCCCTGACCTAGCACCTTCAGATTACTATCTCTTTACCTCCCTGAAGCTGTACATGGGTGGAAAAAGGTTTTCAACCGACGAGGAGGTAAAGGAGGAGGTGGAGAAGTGGACGGAGGGGTTGGCGGGAAACTACTTCGAGGAAGGTATCAAAAAGTTGATACCCCGCTTCACCACCTGCATTGAGAGGAATGGCGACTATGTCGAAAAATAGCTTACATATGTACTACGGTAACCACGTAATTTTTTTGTTTAAATAAAAAAAATTGTAACCTACAAAAATTCAGTACACTTAGTTTCTGGATATGCCTCGTATATTTGAAAAATTGATCAATGCTATCTACTATACTGCCGTCATAAGCAAAAACGCAGCTAACGGGAAAAATCGAAAATTTAACTAAGTATGAGATAATATTCCATATCAAATTCTGAACCATAATCCATAAAAAAATACAGAAAACCATTTATTTCAATACAAAAATCGACATGTCTTTTTTAATTTTACAAAATACTAGGTTTTTCTAAGCAAAAAAGCAGAAAAATGTGATTCATAAGAAAAAAGACAGCAAGTGCCTATGCATTTGCTGCGTTTTTGATTATGAATCACATTTTCCTGCTTTTTTGTTTATGAATCACGACATTTTTAAGCAGCAATGAAAAACATAAAAGTACAGTTTTCTCAAAACTTAACTTTTGCCATTAGCTGCGTTTTTGCTTATGAGGGCAGTATATGTTTTGGGTTTTATTTTTACTTCATTGTCACAGTATGTTTAGTTCATTTTCGACTTAATGGCATTAGGAAAATTATATAATAGAAAGCACTATTTACAGGCGGCAAGTCAAGTGGGGGCTCTAGTGGAGCGGGTGGCGCAGGAGTGGGGAGCGCAGGCGTAGGTGGCGCTGGCGGGGGCCACGTGGGAGCCGTTATGGGTCAGTACATTATGGGACAGCCTTTCTACCAACAGCCGTTGCCAGCGTACACCTATGAGGAGATGCAAATGCTGCAGCAGAGGTTGCCGCATCACATGGTGAGTTTGAATTGTTTTTATTTATAATCATTATCAGACTAGCTTGAATACCTCGTTTTACAGAAGAAACGTGATCCTGAAAAGTTGACTAAATCAAAATACTGAACCGAATAATTTTTTTCCATGTAAATACATACATATTAAATTTGCATGACATGTTCCATTAAGAAAAAATATCAATGAAATATTTGAGAAAATTCTATATTCTGAAATATAAAGAACAGGTAAAACACATATAACACATCGATCAATAAGTCCTGGGACTAACTACTAAAACAACATTTGTTTGCCAAAATTCTTTATTCATCAACATACTCTCCTTCAAGAGCGATACATTCATTCCAACGCTTTCCTGACTTTTTATGCCAGCCGTGTAGAACGATTTATCTTTGGTTTCAAAATAGGCGTTAGTTTCGGCAATCACTTCTTCATTGGAGCCAAATCTCTTTCCCTGGAGCATCTTTTTGAGGTCTGCGAACAGCCAATAGTCGCTGGGGACCAAATCTGGAAAATGCGGTGGGTGCGGAAGCAATTCGAAGTTCAACTCATGCGATTTGGCCATCGTTATCATCGACTTGTGACACGGTGCATTGTTTTGATGAAAGAGAACTTTTTTCTTCTTCATATGGGGCCGTATTTTTGCAATTTCTGCCTTCAAACGCTCAAATAACACTATATAATATTCGCTATTGATGGTTTTTCCCTTTTCAAGGTGATCGATGAATATTATACCATACGCATTCCAAAATACGGAGGCCATAACCTTCCCGACCGTCTGTTGAGCTTTTGGTCGCTTCGGACAACTTGCACCGGCTGCTCTCTACTCAGCTGACTGCCGATTTGATTCCGGAGTATAGTGGTGGATCCAAGTTTCATCCATTGTCACATACCGACGCAAAAACTCCTGTTTATTTCACGTAAACAGTGCCAAACAGCGCTCTGAATCATCGATGCATTGTTGTTTCTGTTCCATTGTGAGCAAACGCGGCACCCATTTCGAAAAAAGCTTTTTCATGACCAAACGTTCATGCAAAATAGTGTAAACACTACCAAATGATATCTTCAGGGTGTCAGCTATCTCACGCAACTTTACTTAGCGATTTTCCATCACGATTTTGAGGGTTTTTTCAATGTTTTCTGGTGTAACAGCCTCATTTGGACGACCAGAGTGTTCAGCATCATTTGTGTCTGTACGACCGCGTTTGAAATCAGCATACCACCGACAAATGGTTGTTTTCGATGGAGCAGATCCCGGATAACACTTTTCAAGCCATCGCTGACTTTGAACGGTATTTTTTCCCATTAAAAAACCAATGTTTTATCGACACGAAATTCGGTTTTTTTCATTGTTTTGAAAATAGCAAAAGTAGCGTCACTAAAACCACTGTAACTCAATGACACAATGTCGGAATGTCATGAAAGTTTGACACGTAACTTCTAAAAGTTGGTACTAACTGAGAATGGTATGGATTTGTTATTAGAGGTGCCATCTGTTGGTTAGTCCCGGGACTTATTGATTGATGTGTTACATATGTAATACAAATATAAAAAATAACATTTATAAAAAATAATTAGAAGATTCTATATCAGATTTTGTCAATTGGGAAGCAAGAATTAGGTGAAAATATCCATCCAAAGTTTGTTGCTTTGCATATTTTCCCAAACTAAGTCATTTTTGAATCAATCTTTAAACATTACCTTGGTCATTTAGCCCTTCTTATTTGACTTCCAAATTATTTTTGTATTTATCGATTCCTTAAAACACTGTAATATATCATAAATATGGAATTTTTTCCATAAAGGAAATTTGTATTCCGTTAAAAGAGGGTCCGTTAAGCGAGGTATGGGTTTACTAGTGTAAAAGGAATTTGATTTATAGCACATATCACCAACTTGAACAAAAACACAGAAAATGTGTTTTGCTTATGAAAACAGGAATTGATTCAAAATAACCTATTTTAAATCTGAAAATAACTGTTATGAATCAGTTCCATTACAGTTAATGCTCATGTCATCATCATTCTATACATTCATACACAGGGATGCTACAACGCTTTTATTCAGGTCGATCTAGAACTCTGCACGAATTGAACGCCTATCATCGTATGATGGGTGTTTAATTCGTCCAATCCCTCATACTTATTTCTTTACTTGTAGTGTGTTTTTATTATGTATATCCGTCTCAACTGAGTTACTTCATGGATTTGATTACTTGGTAGCATTACTCAACTCATGAAGCCTTTAGAATATATTTTTTGACCAATCCAATTAATTCTATCCTTGGACATAGGAATTATTAACCTGTTTCCTTGATAGATTCACTGCCAATCACGAGATATCATGTGGTGTAAGACACACAGTAGAGCCACCCACGCGATATAGTGTGTCATACTACAGTAACTTGTATGAGCTAGTACAGTCTCAGAGTAGCTTTGGCCATATTGAAAGTGGACATATTTCTCGCAGCCATACTAAAAAGAGTGCATTGTCAATAAAATTCATAGGATATGGCCGATCACACAACTTCGAATGGGTCATTTTTTGTTAGTAAATAGTGGCTATTTTAAATTTTCATTATATACCAGACCAGAGGTCTGCAAACTTTTTTTGAATTTTACCACTTAATTAAAGTTACAAAGAGTAGCGTACAACCAGTACCTTTCTCCGCTCCCTTATCCATTCATAAGTATCACACTGCTTCCCTGCTGGGGTAGGCAGAAAGGAGAGAATGCCAGACTTTTATATCGCAACACATATTTCACCTCTACATCCGTACACCTTACAGCTCCTACGATTCCTCTGACTTTTTACATTTCCTTCCAAAGTACCGTACACTTGATCCAACTATACTTTCCTTGGTATTCCTCTACCTCCACTCACATTTGCATAAAATGCAGTACTATTATTTTGGCACCATGGACCTTTTAACACACAATATATAAGTAATAATAATTCAGGGTGTGAGGCTATAAAGGTTTATAACAAGCAAGGGGAAGGTGGGAGGAGGAAGAAGTTGAATATTTTAGTGTCAACAAGTTGACAAATATCACATTGAATAAAACAGTTCTCTGTTCAAGCATTATCCTATTCCTCAACAACTGTCATACAAAAAGCTTTTGCTAACCACACGCAGATGTTACTATGTTACAAATATATTAATTTATATTAATTTAGAGATATTAAAACATTTTTTTCAGACGGGCTATTACGACATGGGATACACATCATCAAGAGCGCCACCAGATGCGTCGATCCCCTCATTTGCTTCACTAGCATCTGATGCCAGGTTTAGTCGTGCAGGAGACGCGGCCAGTCCATCGCAGCAAGGAGGGGCAGCACCCTTACAGGCTGCGGGTGGAGCGGGGGCAGGTGGTGCCGGAGGTGCGGGGGGTGTTCCCTCACAGGGTGCAGGCGCAGGGGGAGCGGGAGCACAGCAACAACAACAGCAGCAAAGTATGGTGGCAGCCCAGCCGTACACGGCATATTTCTACGGTGCTAGCATGGTGCCCGCTGGAAGTTTTCAGGCTTACGGGACGCCACCACTGTATCCGGTAAATATTGTGATTAATCAAATGAACATAGCTGTATTTTATATATGAATTCACTCTAACTAGTTGAAATATGACGTTACTCAGGCGAGAAGTAGAGAAAACTCTTTATATTCATCTATGAATGAACTCTGTTTGGGGTCTTCATCTGGTCCTGTGGTGGAATATCATTCAGGATCCTTTTCAAAATATTGCTGAACCAAATCACTCGATGTTTCTAATCTACAGAAACAATAGATCTGAGATGCTTGAGATAAATATTCCATTACAGGTTTTGATTTCAAATTTTTTTTTAAATAAACATTCTGATACCTACCCCCTAAATACTCGTGAAAAAATGCCTATCATTCGATGGAAGTAGTACAGTGTGGGATTCGAACCAGAATTCTTCAGAAGGGAAGTGCTGTGTGTCACCGCGCAGTTGTGTACCTCAAAGTAGAACTTTAATTTAGTTTGATATTTTTTTCATCATCATCACCCTACACGTTCCATCAAAAACACAGGGAGATGGCGTTTGGTTTCAAATGGTATAATACAAATTAACTGTTTTACTATCATTGATTTAATTTTGTCCACAAGTATAGAGTAAGAAACGATCAGATAAAATGTAACTATTAGAGACAGATGTCATAAGTAGAATTAAGAAAGAAATCTTCAGATAGTTGCTCCAAATTGAGAGAATGAGTAGTGAGTCTTATAAAAACTAATATGTCTGAATTTAAAGGAGAGTGTAGACTGAGAAAATATCAGGAGATAGTTGGAAAAAAATTAACTGAGGGAAAGGTAAGGAATATGAGAATCAGAAGAGCATGTATGGGTGTGGAAAAGACAAAGCCTACCCCAAAAAACAATGATTTATTGGTATGTATAAATTAATTCCAGTTAATTAAAAAAAAGTATTACTCAAATCTTTAATTTTTTTGACACAAATGTAGAAAAAATTAGTGCCTTAAAATTCATAATACTGTTTAATTTAGTAACTGAATGATTTATAAGCAATCCCCAATGTGAAAAAAACTTTTAGTATGTGTCCTTTTTATCTTCATTCTTTCTCTTATAGTTACAATTATTCTCTTTCTTTCTGATCAATTCCCCTCAGAATATATTTAACTAATGTGTATGAATATAACGATGATGATTCCAGATGGCCACAGCGGGTGGCACAGCATCATCGAGCTACGGCAGCGGCAAGGGGGTAGGTGGGGGCTATGTGGGCGCAGCGTACGGGGCGCCCCAGCCCCAGCAGCAGCCCTACGAGCAGCAGCAGCCCCCGCAGCAGCAACAAGACTACAAGTCAGGTGAGCCATCCGTACACTCTCTTAACACACTGCTGAATCATTTTAAAATCACAAGATAAAAATTATTAACAGGTAATTCATTACATATGTGTATATTTTTAAAAGCCGTATCAATACCATGAGTGGACTTGGTTTTTAATCCATTTAAAAAAATTAATATAACGGGGATGAGCATTTTGAGGTGCACCCATCAAACAACCCCTATAGATTTATTCTGAAATGGCTAATCATTGTCACCGTGAAAATCATACATTTTCTATCGATGATGCCAAATTCTTTCATATCAGTATTAACGAAAATAAATTGGACAGATTAGAGGCCCTTGAAATTTCTAAGTCAGTGCATCGGGGTGAACATCTGGCAAACACATATTCCCAGAATCTCGCCATTGCTCGCTGAAGTTGTCCCTCCACCGACAATCCCCAACTCTTTCACTCAATCAATTCAGATGAGCACCTATATCTCGACTAAAGCAATCAATTCACGTGAGGACCCACTGAAACTGGTCAATGTCGACCTATAAATATGTGCTTAAAAAATTATTTAGAAGCATTCATGAGATTTTATTTCGAACTTCATTTATCAGCTATGTTCTCTATTGACTGACTTATGAGGTGCATGGCTGTGCGGTAACGCACAACTTCCGTGCGGAAGGTCGTCAGTTCGAACCCTGTGCTGTGATATTCCTCTCAAATGACATACATTTTTTCCACCTAGTATTAAGAGATATAAGAATACCTATAACTTCGGTCATATCTATTCTTTCAAAAAAACATGCCGGTGTGATCTGATCGTCTCACTCCGGTGTGCCATCGGATCCAGTACAACTCACTCACTCACTTAAAAGTACAGAAAACAAACTCCACGGTACAGATTCGCTTTCCAACTGAATTGACGTTAGAATGGCGAGGGGATCCTCCACCACGAGGACCAGCAGCGACGATTACTATTCTTGACTTCAGTAATTACTCTATTATGTTTTCCTCTTATAGGTGGCTACACAACGACACAGCAGTCGAGTGGTGTGAAGCAGGGGGGGGTTAGCAACTCCACGTCTGCGGCTACTGAGCTCAACAATTCCATGTACGGAGCAGGCAAAGCGCATGTCTCCCTCAACAAAGTCAATGTAAGTACTTAATACCAGTATATTTTGAATTCATAATTATTATGCGAGATAACATGACTTGAGAATTAATAGATAGATTTTCTTTCAGTTGAAAGTTTTCTTTGTTTTAATTTTAAAATATCAATGTGTATAAGTATTTATTGATGTGCATATAGAGTTTGATCCTTTTATTTTACTACATTGTTTATTCATATTTTTTTCTTTAACACGTTGACTGCCGACGCACAAACAACGCGCTACGACGGGTGCCGGCGGCAGACTGACCAATAGAAGTGACATACTGATATTGCGCATAAGTGCGTGATCGGCACCCAGCGCTCTCCTCTCATTACGCACAAACGCGTAATCGGCAGTCAACATGTAAATAAAATTGTGACGATGTTCATTAGATTTTCTCTAACTATGAATACTAAATATATTTTTTTCTATCGGCAGAGCTATGAGAAGGCCGCGTACCACAGTGCGACCCCGCCTCCGCCTTTCGGGCTTGGCGGCGCAGGGGGGGGAGTGGCAGGCGTTGGGGCGGGGTACGCTGCACCCCAGCACCTGTACATCCAGCACGGGGCCATGGCACCTCCACCCACGCACCAGCAGGTCAGTAGTAGTTGGCTTACACACAGGATATCTGTCCTCTCACCTTACGCTTAGCGCTTTGTTCCTTATGCTTCAATATAACTTTCTAACGTTAGTAGGCCACTAATATTATTTTAGACTTGGCTAAGTAAAAACATTGTCTTTCCTCTTCCTATTGTGGTGGGAAATTCAATATTACATTCCAAAACTTATCATCCTCAGCTAGATTAAAATTAACTTATTAACTACCAATTAAATACACATTAACCCAGCTTTGCCGAAAGGGCCAAATCAACCTATTTTACCGATAACTCGGTAAATACTCAATAAATTCATTCTTTACTTGGTGTAATCATAAATCGAAGGATGGAAAATAAATTGTGTATGCTATAATTTTTTGCTTCAACTAATTATTTACGATAAAAATGTAAAAAAAAAACAATGATTTATTGTCAAAACCCCTCCGTCTTTGTGATATTCTTTGTTTCACATTGAAATCTCATCTAATACGTGCGAGTGAGAAAAATGTACTCTCCTAATAGGAAATAATTCATAAATAATGGATGTGATCCCGCGCGTTAGCGAAAGTGTTGTATTCTGTATCACTTGTACAAATACATCAGTACTGTTAGGTCACACTGGGCTTGTTTTTGAAGCCATCCAAATAAATTCAGAATTGAACAATGATGTTTAGAGTATCCAACAAAACTTTACATGAACGAATGAATGCCTATAGGTGTTTTTTGTACTGAATGTATTAATCTTGATCATATATCAAAAGATTATATAAGTCAAAATAAATAGGGGGAAAAACGTCTATTCAATGCATTGGGTTTTCAAATTAAGGTATATGACGCGATATACATACTATTTCGCCATTTCATTATCGAAGGAAGCAGGCAAAAATGACTAAACATCAGAAATTTCTGTCACAACATACATCATTCTCTTCCATATGTCATCATCAATACAATTCTTTTAGTTTCTCTGACTTTTCTTTAAAAATTTCATTCACTTGATCCAACCATACTTTCCTTGGCCATTCTCTTCCACTCACGTTTGCAGTTTAGATGTCAGCCTTTAATCACTCATTATTTCTACATGCTTAAAACTCATCAACGTGCTCTTCATTCTGCTTGTTTCATCAGTTTCTCATTTTAATTAAGTAAACTGTCATACGTTATTACGCCAGATATTTTTCACAGTGCACACATTTCTTTTACATTCATTAAAGTTGGAACTAATATACTGTTTTAAAGCAACATCGGCAGATTTTGATTCAAGTTTATTTGTTTTAGTTCCCCAATGGCTGTTACTTATTTCAATACGCTATATAGGTACAATATATTTTACAATTCTTACTATCAGGAGAATATACTAGTCAAACAGGATAACCTAAATAATTATAAAATCAACATCTTTTACCTCAATATCACATATTTTTCTTCGCATCTCTCATGCAGGTTATTTATGTACTGCAATTCATTCTCATCTTCACTAACACAATCATGGTGTCTGCATACTTTCATATTCATCATTTTTATACCACGGTTTTATTGTATCGTATTGGTTTATATTATTCTTTCATTGTTTACAGTACAACCTGGCAAATTTCCATGTGGCAATCTCTTCCAACCAACCAGAAAGATGTCAAACAAAGGTTTAATGAAAACCAGATTGGAACCATTTTTTAATAAAAATCTGGTTTTCACTTAAGACCTCTTGAACACTTTCTGGTTAGTTGAAAATGATAGGCACATTACAATAAATTTACCAGGTTTTACTTAATACAACGAAAGTGTTATACTAATACATTTCAATGGTTATATTAGATTTTCCTATATAATTTAATGTTTTTATATACCATAACGAAAATTGACAAATGATATTTACACCATTCAACACACACTGTTACTTTATACCGTTTCTTAACCTATAGATCGGTTGGCATTTTAAATTGAGTTTATCTATAACAATTTTCTAATATGTTTGCATAATATCATACAAAATGTTACAAATGTACAAAAATCATTTTAAAAACCTTCTGAGGGCTGTGGGACTAAAGTAAAAGCTTCTCAGTATTCAGAATCTGTCGGAGTTTTTAATTTTTAAGTATAACAAATTGAGCAACAGACTGCAGTGTAAAGATGACCTAAGGTGCATCCTATCTAATATAACGCCAAGATTTGATAAGCTTTCAAAACTCATTCAAAATTCACATTAATAAGACATAATGTTATTACCAATTTAAGTAATTTATTTTGGATTTTAAAATATCAAATTTATTTAATTGGTATCTTTAGTGTTACTTTATCGATCTTGACTGCGATTGCGAAACCAAAACAAATGCTCTAATCAGGATCACAGCTCAAAAGTGTTATGAAACACTTTTATAATATAAGAAATAACTAAGTTAGTTTGAAAATTTGGTTTTGTACCGTGTACAACGAAAGCTTAATAAAATTATATATTTGATATCAACCATAACTAGAAAAAAGTAAGTTTTTTATGTCTTGATTTCAGAAAAAAAAAAACATTTTACACATACAATTTCTTCTATTTCATTCAATTTATTATTGCATATTTATTTACTGTGAAAGGCATGATTTCTTCTATCTTTTTTCATCTGTATGTAATTTTTAAGTAATTCTACCTGCATGTCTTTTTTTTTCTCTTGTAGATAGTCTCTCTAGCATGATTAGTATTTTTTCTGTTATTTTTCACTATTCGTATAAATTTACTTCAATTATATTATTGTAAAAACTAAGTAATCCCCTATTTATATATCTTTTCACAGGGATTTCCTTTCGCTCGCAAAAATGGTATCTCTCGTACAAACAGTAGTTGCTTTTTAGATCTTTGTTTATCATACTGAACTCTATGCTGCACATAATAAGTAAACTTAAAAATAGGAATCATACCATCTCGGTGTATCAATTGGCAATTGGCGCTCTGTATGCGAGCTATGACTAGTGACTGATTCATCCAGCATACAGCAGACACATCAAGGCCATACGTAGCTGTTATTAATAGATTATAGGAAATCAACTAATTTTTCTAGAATTGTGAAATATAAAATATCTACCAAACTTCACCCTCGACTGTTCTTGCAGATGACCACCCTTTTATCGAAATTTATAATTACATTTTCTCCCAATTGTGGCTCAAGTTCCATCAATAACTCGACAAATGTTCTTGAGTTTGTCGATCGACTATGGATTGTTTGCGTCGACTCTTTCCTTGACAAAGTCCCAAAGAAAAAAATTGAGAAGTGTTAGGTGGCACAATCTCGCCCAATTGAATTCAACATTTCGGGAAATGACACGGCCAGGAAATTTTTTGTACAAACTCTATGACAACACACTGACGTCTGCATCATAAACTGAACTGAACACATTGAACATTTACTAGTTAGGTTGCAAATTGCGGCACGTGATTATTACTAAAAAATGACGCAAAGTTTTCGAATCATGTTTGCAACACAATACAAATTTTAATAAAAGGTTTGCAAGTTTTTTATACATTCTTCCATTTTGAAATGCTGCATGGTGAACTTGCCTGGTCTCTAGATGACATATGTCAAATAAAATAATTTTTGGTTCGACTATTCGAAAATGGTGCTAAATTCAAATATCCAAGTTCAAAATGGGACACCTATATAACCACCATCTACACTAAATTCAGCAAAAGTTACGAAATTGCCTATAACTGACTGAAATTCTTTTAAGATTGTATGGAATAATTCTATTTACGTATTTAATTTCCATTCATAAAATTATCAACTTCGTGGCATCCCCTGTCACCTAGTGCCTGATTTTTAACAGTACACAAATATTAAAAAAATGGGCTTATGGTTAAATGGGTGTCTTCAAGGTTATTATTACCTCTCAGCCTGCAGTAGTATTACCAACACATACAACAACGATAGTGAGTTAGATGCCTACTCCAGTGGCTCTAAAACTGAAGACTGGGTGAAGGGGGCCAAAGACAATATTTTTTCCCAGCCATGTTCACGGTACATATCCCCGCTTCACTAATGAAAATATGTTGAGTATCATACAAATTAATCAATTAACTAAATTAATTATACATGTATTTTTTAAATTTACATGAAAATGCAACAATCCTGTAAATATTATTTAAAATAAAAAAAATTAAATGCTCATTTATTAAAATGTAGACATAACATTTTTCCTTGGTTTTGATGATGGTTAAATATTTTCGTAAGTGCGAATGGTAAAGCAGTATAACAAGTAGCAAAAAGTACTTGAAGAATTTTTTGTAACTTATAAACAAAATATATTTTCCTGTCAAAATCTGTTTATTGAAAGGGGCCGAATTTGTTTGAAATTAAAACACAATTTCAATGTAAAATAAATATAATGCCTCGGTGGCCTAGTTGGCAAGAGGCCTGTCTCCCAACCTGGGGGCTGTGGGTTTGATTCCCCTTGCTACCCAGATTAAAAAAAAAGGGTTCCAGTCTGATTTTCACTTAAGGCTTGTTTAGACACCTTTCTGGTTGGTTGGAAGATATTTCCACGAGGCAATAAACTTGTCAGATTGTATTCTATATAACAAAAATTTAATGCAATGCACTAAAATATAAATGTACCTTTATAAAATTGTTCCCTTTCATGATTTTCACATCACTAGTTTTGGTAAAATTTCATTACATCATTGTACTTTTTTCATAGTCATTCTCAGCCTTTTTTTAAATTTTGCAATAATTTGCACACTTTCTCATGCATATTTAGTTTTGTTTTGTTTTATTTGCAATTGTTATACACCTTTGCCTTTCAGCTGGCTGATTGCCTATGTCGGGAAGTTGCCAGAATTTAATATCACAGAATAATGTTATTGATTCTAATTTTACTTCACCTCAAATGAGAAAACCGTTGTAAATTGTTAACTAAAAATAAAAATGGGTGGGGATAAATATTCGGTTAGAAAATAACAGAAGACAAACTACAATGAAAGACTTGACAGATCTTACGATATGTGATTCGTCATTTAAGTGATGTGGAAAAACAGTATGTGACACTCGTATTGGAAAGTAGTATGCAAAGCATGTATTTATTATACGATTCCTGACTTGAATGATCTATAATGCATAATTTTCAACAGAAAACCATCTTAACGCACAATATAAACCGTAATATCCAAAATAATAAAGCAGCTGTAATTTCAATAAAAAAAAACAAACACAATACTATCTTGACTGACAGCTGATAAGTGCAATGGCAAACCCAACACTTAAGATACTACACATCCACTTAAAACAAACAATAAAACCCAAAACATTGCTTTTATACAAAAGCCACCAAACATCCCATTCTTTTAACTCAAATGTTAGCCGGAAATTAAAGAAATTGATGCGACTGAAAAATAATGATAGAAAAACATGAATTCATAGAAATAACACTCGACAATATCTTACAAATGTTTATCTCAAGACCATGCATATGATAGATTCAGGACACTTGAACAGACCTTAAAGGACCAATGTATAATAATTAAGTTGAAAGCATTTACATGCAGATCAATAAATTAAAGATAAACAGATTTTCTTGGAACTTAAGTGTGCAAGAACACATTATTGTGTGTGATAATACTAGTAACAAAAAGTGATTACACATTGGGCATAAGGACTGCCATGCCATGGTTTTGTACCATAAATGAGTATTTACAAATCCTCGACAATGTTTCTTAAAGTAGATAAACTTGAAAGCTTGAAGAGACAAAAGAATGCATTGAAAATCTGTGATGAACTTTAAAAAAAATCTTGTTAATGTCTTTCATATTTTCCTTTGGATTTGACTTTCAAAATTACCATCCAAGAATCGGGATGATGGGATAATCTGGACACGGTGATCTCTGGGTTGCCAGAATACTCATTGGTATTTACAATACATTGGTTTTCTCATTGTTGGTATTAGACGGCAACATTAGACAGTGCATGATTTATTTTTTAAACAGTATTCTATTTTGTAGATGGATGCACGGGTGACCAATAGTCATAGGAGGGTAAGTCATCACCATTTTTTAATTTTTATTTTACTATTTTATCTTTTTTTTTATCATTCAAAACTCATTGGTATCAGACACATTGTTTGGTCATTAATATTTGTACCAAGTGACTCTTTTTTTTTAGCAAAAACCTAATTGGACTGCATGAATTTCTGTATTTTTTTATTATCTGCAGATGACAGGTAGAATTTTTTAATATAATTGAATTAAAATTATTTGGTTGGTGTTGGAAAAAGATGTAACCAAAATATAAGCCTAACAAGATATTTTTTTAATTGCGTTCTTTATGTAACAAAATTTTTCTTTATTTTTTTTAATCCCTCTCCTTGATTTTTAATTTATATTTATTTAATCCTTTATGCAATGAATAAAACGTTTACTTTTTTTAATTTTTTGTGTCAGCATGTTCAGTTTTTGTTTTAAAACTTAAATAAATACTTTGTCTCACTGCGAGTCAGTGGCTTAGAGAGGGTCTTCTGTGCCCAAGGACAAGGCACAACATCTATCATATGTCCCATTGCACAAAGCGTAAGTTAAGTGTTGTATAGTAATAAAGTGGGAGTCCTAACTTCCCAAGGCAAAGCCTATACATGCATACATTTATTGTATGCATGTATAGGCTTTGCCTTGAGAATCATGAACTATGAATGCGGGGAGGGGGTCAGTTGTGAAATATTCTAAAAATAGTAATTATTCATTTCAAAAGATATAGTATCGTAAGAAAATCAATATTAGTACGAAATTATTGTTTCAAATCTTAAGCACTTTTGTGCTGTGGTTTCAATGTCTGAAGTGCAAGTGAAAACAAAAATAAGACTTGTTTGGAATTATGTGTTCCTAACTTAGACCTGCGCCCGAGGACAACTGTCCCGCTCTGTCCCCCATCGCTACACCACTACTGCAAGTGGTTAAATGGTTAGCATGCTTGCAAAGTGATCAGTGTCCTAAGTTTATTCCCTGAGGACTAACAGGTTAGTTAAATCTGGCCCTTAGCTAGAGGCAGGGATAGGCATATTGAAAAGTTCATCAAGTTTTCTAAATAAGTGTATTATAATTTGATCTAAATAATCTTGATACCACTAAGGTTCTAAAGTTTCCAATCTGAACCGGTTAGATCTTATATGAACAGATACTATACTGGCCACGCACATTGCATGGTCAGGTGTTACAATTAAAATTAATAGATACCTCTATCCTCAGTAGTATGTAACTAACCATAGAAGAAAGGGGTGTTTAGTTAAAAATGGAATATTGCGCAGTTATCAACCCTGGCAGAAATTAAATTACGTCACCATCTAAATGTGGTTTAATTTCTTCCCAGCTTACCATTTGAAAGAAACCAAGCGATATTCAGCTTTTAATAATTTAGAATATAACAAGTCATCTTCTATCAGGTCTAGTTGACATACTTGAGGGTAGATGTATCAAATTTTAACTGTAACATCGCTTGATCATGCTGCGGACATGACCGGAGTGGTATCTGGCCAAATACCTATATAAAAGGAGGACTCCACTTCAATAATCTAAAATATAAAAATATATTCCCTTTCTACCATAAAAATTCCTAGATACCATAGACCTGCTGGCTAGGAATTCCTATTTACGTCAATCAGCTTATCACACATGTCAATTATATTCCTAGATCAGTGAAAAGAGCTTTAAAAAAACAAAAATCTACAAATATGAAGTTTACACTTGAACACACAGTTTAACCCTGAGAGCGCTACGAGAAAAAAATATAATTGTCTATCTAGTGCTGAGATATATTTACGATTCGGACGTTTGTGATAAATATTTATTTTAAACAACAAAAAAACAAATATTTTTACAACATAAATATATTTTAGAATATGTACCCTTGTATTCTAAATGAATGATATTCATTTAGAATACAAGGGTAGAACAAATTTCTTCCACTGCTATAGCAGTGCGCCGATCTCTCAGGGTTAAAGGACAACATAATAAAACACAATAATATGAACTTATTCCATACACACCATCAGGCTGTTTCCCTGTTGGAGTAGGCAGAGAGAAACTATCATGGTCTTCCTCTGCCTTCCATACCTTTCTTCACTTACATTAACTTTATTTTGTTAGTCTATCTTCATCAATTCATTCCATATGCCCAAACCATCTAGGAGTGTTCTTCATCTTACTCAACACATCAGCCTTAAAATGATGAATATTTGATTTTAACCTATTTAATGCTTCACTATAGGCAACTTAGATGGGGTCCCAGTGCGGCACCTTTTTTACAATAAATGCATGTTTATGTTTGTTTTAATATTTTATCTATATTAACAACACCTTTATTTTCAAATGAAAATATCATCAAGATAGATTCAACTTTATTATACTCATTTCACATAAATATAAGGTCAAATCAACACTCAGATCGTTCTTTGTGTATAAAAACTTTTGTGTCACTCATCAAGATTCTCGCCTACAATAAGTCTCCATTTTAGATAAACAAAGATTACTCATTTTTCACTCGACATTGTCAGCTATAGAACCACTGCATCACAATTATTTTTGCTGTAATATTTTATTGTATCAATGTTTTCTTATTATTTATTAAACTTTAAATTTCACATTTCAATAACATCATACTTAACCCCATACCTTTCAGTATTGATATTTAGATTACAAAAATAAAATATGGTAAGCAATATTTGAAATCGATCCCAGATAATTACTTTCTTAAATATCCCATCTTTGAGTAATGGGTCAGTGGTCCAATGCTCGGCAATAGGGTTTTTCGATATCAATACATACATAGCAAAACAATTGTAAATTTCATCGACGCATGAACTGGCCCATTAGTGAAGTTGTGACATATGAGTCAATACTTTAAAGGTAACCAACCACCTTATAATACTTCGTTCTTCAACTATTGTTTTCAATATTAATTAAATAACGTTAATAATAATCAATTTCTTCTCTATATGTTAGAGTCGACGATTAATTCATCCTCAATGTGCATTTGTCAAATTTATTTACCACTGGGACAAAAGGTCTAGCCCTCAACAAACGCAAATAGTCTGAAGTTCTTCAGAATGTTGTGATGTTGATACTCCGGCGCTCTATGCAGGTTCAACATTTGAACTACCGCTGTCTTGACTATATTACATATGCTAAAATGAAAATATCTCAAGTTAAAAAGAATAATTTTTAAGGGTTGCATTATAATCAAAATAAGACTACACTATTCTTTGTACTATTAGAGCTTTTTTGTTTTTACATAACTTGTCTGCCGATCCGGAGGTTGCGGGTTCGATCCCCACTGGAACCCAGATTTTTTTAAATAGGATTCCAGTCTGGTTAACACTTAGGGCCTATAAAAACATCTTTCTGGTTGGTTGGAAGAGATTGCCACATGGCAATAAACTCGCCAGGTTAAAAAAAACTATTTCATAATAAACTCTTGGTGTATATTATCATTTTTGACAGTTTTAAAAAGGAACCATAGTTCAATTGTGCAGGAAGAATATAGTCAATTAAATCATGCTATATAAAACATCAGAGTAAGTCGAAGAAATTTTGTACCTTGAAAGCGTGTTCACATTGAATTTAGAAATAAGAATGACAGCGCAATGGGTTTTCAACATATTAGGATATGCGAGCGAAACTTGGACGTGACAAAAATGATGAAAGTATATGAAATATAGTAGAAATGAGAATGCTACAAAGAATGTGTGAAAAATCAGTGTATGACAATTAATGAGGACTTTTGGAAAGAATGGAAACTGAAAGAAGATACAGTAATTAAGATGAAAAAAGAAGTATTGAGATGGTTCAGCCATAAAAAAAGGATGAAGTATTTACAAAAATAATCCATTTGAATAATGTAAAAGATATGAGAAGCTTGGAAAGACCTAGAAAAATACGATACGACCAGATTAATCGAAGAGTATAAAGCTTTTATGATAGGTACAAATTGGGTAAGATTTTTCGGAGTTTTACTGCGTGGTTTCGAATTTGTTTTACTGCACGTTTCTAAAACATTGGCATGATAAGCCAAACCATGCGGTAAAACACTGAAAAACCTTACGCAACTGCAAAATTACATTTTTGTAGTATATGCGAGCGGTAATATTTATTTATGGTTGAATCCAACTTTAAAATAATACCCTACAATTTTTTCAATCAAGCAATTACAATAAAGCTTTAAAAAAAAAGTGGGATTCTGTTATTTAGATAGGTAAGAAGAATCCTGCTATTTTGGTAGTAATTTCTCAGATGATGGAACACTTAAGTGGGATATCGAACGGTTTGTAGCGATAAGAAACAAAGTAACGGGGCGTAAAAACATATATAATCGAACTGGATGGTGTCAAAATCTATTAAGATGATTATAGTCCACAAATGTATTTTAGTACCAACTTGGATGTAAGGGAGTGAAACGTCGACATGGATAAAGACTAAACAGAGACAAATAAATGCTGTAGAAATTCGTGCACTTGAAAAAATATGTGCAATGGCAATGTATGATTGTAA
Organism: Odontocerum albicorne; assembly: GCA_949825065.1. Lineage (NCBI taxonomy): Eukaryota > Metazoa > Arthropoda > Insecta > Trichoptera > Odontoceridae > Odontocerum > Odontocerum albicorne. The sequence continues at coordinate 22,024,839 of OX463856.1, forward strand.
TTTAGTGACAGAATACAGAATGAAGTGAGTAGGGATGAATGTGAACTTATGGCTGATGCGTTGAGTAAGATAAAAAAGAACTCGGAGATAGTTTGGGCACGTGAATGAATGAACAAAGACTAAAAAACAAATATACAGTGCAAATGTGAGTGGAAGGCGTGTGAGAGGAAGACCAAGAAAAGTATGGTTAGATCAACTGAATATTTTGAAAGAAGGAAATCTTAAAAGTGAAATTGTAGGAGTTGTACGAAAAGGTGTATAGATGTGAGAGGGGAAATATGTGCATTGAGATAGAAAAGCCTGGTACTCGGTCCTGCCTGTCTGCCTACCCCAGCAAGAAAATTACATGATGATGTGTATGTAAATATGTGGAATAAGGTACTGTCCAAATTTTGCACCTAAAAATACTGACCAGAGGGGTGTAATTAAAATGGCATCGGTTACACCTTAGCAACTTATTGATCTTGATTATATTCCAGCCATTCGATCCTTGATCTCTCTATATAATAATGTCCAAAAGTCATGCATATTGAATACCTACAATCTGCACAATCCCATCCCATCTGTCCAAGGACCTGAGACTATGATGGGAAATTACATTTTCTTTGTTCTAATGAAGTGTTTTTATTTTTTTTTTCTCCAGGATAACGGTACGAACAGCTCAAGAAGTGGAGCTTCTGGCCAGAACAAACAGGGAGCAGCGAAGCAGGGCTATTCCCCGTCCTACTGGAATGCCAATTAATCCCTCTCAACTTCAGCCCACCACAACGACACTGCCCATGTGACCAATGTACGCCCAACGCAATGCGACTCCTACAACACAGCTGTGACAACATTCTAGATGCGGCGATACACATTCGTCAGGTCGCCGGTGGTATCTTACCAACGCGACGGTTAAGACATACTAAACGCACGCATCGCGAGATATCAACCCGGTGAAAAAATATTTTAATGTCGATAAAAGAAATGACTCGGTTTGTTGATATTAGGAATGAAAGTACTCTCGATGATGTTTGAAAAAATGATGATGAAGAAAATATGTTGACGCTGTTAGAAATAAAATGATTAGTTCCATTGTTTGGATGTGCTCGACAAATTGACGACGAAAATGTGTGCGGACTTATTTAATTTCACGGACTCGCATATTAACCCCTGTAAGAAACATTATCTGTCTATAAACTATTATAATTCGAGAAATCTGTATATTGTACGCAAACACACAATAATTAAATAGCATTACGAGATATTAGTTATTCCTAAACTATTTGTGGCTCTTATTGTGTACATTTTTAAACTAAATGAGTCACTGCAGGGGCTTTTTAAGTTATCTTTTGACTATTGGCATTTTTGGTAGTGATATATATATATGAGTATATTAGATTGTATTTTTTTTTAATAAGTGGTTTTGTTTTTGTTTACGGGCATCTTAATAATGTTTTTCCATCAAATGTATATTTTAAAATAATTTAATCTTATTGGCAAGTTTCGAGTTTGTTTTAAGATCCATTACTCTCACATCTTTCGTATTTTTGATCTCATTTAGAAAATTTTAAATATCAAAATATCTGGTATCCATATATTGCCAATAGTTAAATATAAAAGATTTCCTAACATTATATTTTTTTAATGTTAAATGGCAATCATACAAATGTTTGTATTATTAATATCTCAATTTTCAATGTGGCAAAGGTATGTCGCAAATATTTTGTCAATTTATTTTTATTTTCTATAGCAGAAATAGTAGCTAAAAAATATTACTTGCAGCATGATGTTTTTTGTATACTTTCAGTTTCGTTACTCCAATTCCTATATTATTATTTTTTGTTTAATGTTTGTGCACAAAAAAGCAATATGATCGTGAATTGTTTTATTTTTTTAAATGAATGCACCATCCAGTTTCTTATAGATTTAGTTTTTCTATTTTTACAGTTGAAAAATTACAATGCACTGAAATTCATAACCTTTTTTTTATATTACTTACTGTTGTCTCGGAGGTTTTCCTTTGTCCATTCAGTACAGTTGTGTGAGCCGGTCTTACAGCCATTAAATTATATCTAATCAGTACAAGTGTGTACATTTTATACGTATACAGATTTGAACATTTTGTTTCAATTACCATATATTTGAAAATTCTAATTGATCTTTTAATACAGATATACTGTAAAAATTGTTATTGAGTTTTAACGGTGAAACTTAAATCTAATGCAAATAGGAATTTTCCTATTGATCAGAATGAATATGTTCCTTAAAACAAGAAATATGATGATGACACAGGATATTGGATTAAACTAATTTAAGGTTTGATTTTATTTTATATTTTAAGTTAAACTTAGTAAGTGTGTGTATTTCAGAGTCAATTATTCTTAATACACCCTAAAATAGTGGGCTCTTATTTTTTTTAAATGAGCGCACCTTTAAGAAGTGCAAATTACTTTATATATGTGAAATTCATGAAGGATTTCAGTGTCCTTTTGTTTGAAAATCACTGGATGTATGTCAAGATTTTGAAAGACAAAGCAAAATACAATAAATATTAAGAACTATTGTCAAAATGGAAACTAAAATAAATCACTGAGTTGGTAAGTCCCATTTTTCAAGTATAAGAAAAAAAAGCTAAATTTTTGACTTCTGAGATGCTCGCACTGTCAGTTGATTTTCCAAATTTTAATTTTTTTTTTGTAAATTCTAAATTCAAAAGATTATACAATACACCAATTGGTTGCGTTAAATTTGTTTTCTTTTTATTTCTTTTTTATTTTCAGAATTATACAATATCTGAGTTGTTCATTTAATTATTAAAGACTGCCTTTTATATAGTAGTCTTTCTTATAATTTATTGGATAAAAAGAATATATGAATATCCCTTAATCATTAAGCCTTTTTCAATTTCCTTTGCCCATCTCCAATTCTCACCTTTGTAAATTTGCACTAAATCAAGAGAATAATTTTATGAAAAAAATTGTTAGTCATGAAAATAAACGTTTTTTTTAATCTCTCAATTTATATTTATTTTTTACCATATTCCTAGTACCATTTTCATTTGCTGTCTCGCATTTTATTTTTCACACAAATTTATTAATTTTCCAAAACAATCTTATCTTGCGAACTTAATTTACTCTGTTGTTTTTTTATATATTTAAATATTAATGAATTCTAAATTGCTGTTTTCTCTCAAGTATTCTTTTTCAAAAATTTTATAGATAATTAGCATTTTTTTTTATGGAATATGCGACACTTTTTTTAAGTTTTGCTAGTCTCTTGTTTCATTTCTGAGAATGAACATTTTGAATATTTTTTCAAGTTATGTTTGAAGAAAAATGTCTACATTAAAAAAACTTATAACTTTTAATTTGTTATCCTTATAAATAATATATTTTATAGAAGCGATAATAAAATATTTAAAACCTTTTTTAATTTATAAACACGGTTAATACATGCTGGCAAAACACATTAACAGATTCATTGTGCATTCATTTGATGGAATGGAAATCTGAAATACGTATAGAAGATATGTTTTACATTGCAAATAGAAATATCCAACATTTTAGATAACATTCGCAATTACTAGAATTAGGTTGACTATATTCAAGAAATGGTCTAGTAATGTTGATCGAGGCATGTTATAAAAATGTTAAAGGTCAGCTGGAATTTAATGCAATCTTCAAACAAGGTTTTATTGAAAATTTGTCCTAAATAAATAAAATAAAAATTTGTTTTTTAATGTTGCCTAAATTTCAGTTTACATAATGTTATAATAACATATTTCCATTAAATCTAGATAATCTGTAGAATGTAAAAAGAAACATGTTAGATAATTTTCATTCTCGACTAAAATCTATAGGAATATGAAAGGTGTTATATTGTCAAGAACTGACCAATATGAAAGGTGTTATATTGTCAAGGACTGAACAATTTCAGTGAATGCATTTTCTACTTAATGCAAAGGTTTTCTCTCAGGGAATGTATCGTATTATGATTTATGTATATTAAATCATAAACATAAAAAATGTGTTTTTCTTCACTATACATCTCCAAACTAACTATTTCAATATCTTTTTATTTACTGAAAATGTTCCATTTTGAAATACACTCTAGCACTTGTCTCAATCGGTGTAACATTGGGTTATCTGGAAATTAATTTTGTATTTTTAAGTCAAATATAAATGCACATTTGCACCAAATGCTTGTGATTTTTCAGCAATCTCTCTTGTCGTAGAACACTGGTTATCCTCAATCAAAGCCTTGATTTGGTCATCAGCGGTACTCGGTCTTCCAGAGTGAACATCTGCAAGTGTCATATTACCATTATGGAATTTTTCAAACCACATTTAATAAAAACAAATTTTATTCAATCTTCAAAAATGACAAAAAAATGCTCAAGCAATTTGAGTAAACAATGGATGAAAAAAGGTGCTAAACTATTACATTTCTTAATAATACATTTAGCACACTTGGAATGAAGGAAGTTGATCCGAGAAATATGAAACTACTTTCCAGACAACATATTGTCACTGCAAAGTATTTAATTATGTCTTATCCACTTGATATTTTTTTGGTTTTACTCGTAAGTTTGTTTTAGTATACTAAAATACATGAAGTTTTTAAAACTTGGATTACAAATTTTATCCATGGTGTATTTAAAAATGAAACATTTTTTTATTAGTAATGGAAAAAATCTTGATGTCCATCAAGTAATACAGTGATAAATATAATTTTTATTCATAATTCGTGGTTTCACTCTATATTCTTTTGACTTGTGTAGTTTTTATTTAAAAAAACATCAAAGTAGATAAATTTTGATCATTGTCTTAAGTATTTCTAAAGAACTGGAATTTCCCAAAAAAATTAAAAATATTCCTCAAAATAACCAGAGGAACGTTTTAAAGCAATGAAATAACATTTCACGCATTCCTCTTTTTATGCTTGTGTGTTGTAAATGAAGGAGCTATAAATGGCAATTTTCTAAAAAAAATTACCTATTGATAATGCAAAAAACAAATTGCATCAATGTAATGTTTATTTTTCTCTATATCTGAAAGACTTGATTTCATTGAGGGCTGTGTAGAAATTTTTAAAATTTAGCAATCATGGCAAATAAAAGATCAGATCGGATTATGTTTTACTAAAAAAATCATGCGCTACCCCTTTGGTTTCTTTAGCAATTCATATAAGACTATTTTTATGTTATACGAATTTGTGATTTTTGACGTCGTAAAAGAGAAACGATGCGTCAGAAATCGCGATAAATAAAATAATCTTGAATTATTGAGAGTGACAATAGTTAGTTCTTTTTATGTAAAAAAAATATTAATACCCCTCGAAAAGAGGAATAAAAAAAGTAATACTTAAATATCATAAAAAAAATTGACTGACTAAAGTTAGTTGAACTCTGTATGTATTTTGGTCATGGGCTAACGTTAATAATGTGTTGTGTGCGAGGAGCAACTATATATATATATATACTATACATACAATTATATATAATATAAACACATTTTAATTTAAAATACTTAATTTACTTCTAGAATATATCCTGTGTACCTACATATAAATGTATAAATCAAAAATAGATCTTCCTATTAGTTGGGAAGGTCTTACACGAAAAAGTTAAATTTATCGTAGTGCTAAAATAATGTTGAAAAAAAAAACGGTGATTATCTGTGGTTACTCGTACCATTATGTATTTTGTATTTAGTTTGGTTTTTGTAACTGCAATTATTATTATAATTAATAAATAGATTAAATTAACAAATAAACTTCTGGTATATAACTGTCAGTTTTGTTTTATTTGTTTACTCACAATATTGAACCAACTGAAAATAATTTTTCATTTCATTAGAAAATTTGTTAAGCCTTTTTGTTAAGTCTTTTGATTTTGTGTTATTGCTTACAAATCTGGTGTACTGAATTTGTTAAGCCAGGGTCCTTTAATTTCTGTTATTGCTTACAAATCTGATATACTGGGTTTGTTAAGCCAGGGTTCTTTGATTTCTGTTATTGCTTACAAATCTGATATACTGGGTTTATTAAGTCAGGGTTCTTTGATTTGTGTTATGGCTTACAAATCTGATATACTGGGTTTGTTAAGCCAGGGTTCTTTGATTTCTGTTATTGCTTACAAATCTGATATACTGGGTTTATTAAGTCAGGATTCTTTGATTTGTGTTATGGCTTACAAATCTGGTGCACTGGGTTTTGTTAAGTTGGAGACCTGGTTTAATTTTTTTGCTTATTAGCTTGAATTTTATAAAAGAGTTATAAAAACTAGTTGGATGGAAGTTATGGCAGATTGGAGTTGTAATCCCACTCGACTGTAGTTAAACTACAAGCTTGCTTGTACAAACTTCATAATGATCAACTAATGCAGGTAAGCAACCTAACAATCTTATTTGACACCCTGCGAAAAAAATTGTAGCCAAATCCTGCCATCTCCTTGGTATACTACACTCAATGCAGATTCAGACGTAAGTAATTTGCTATATCATATCAGGCATTTTTCAGAGAAAAACAAAGGCTGGAATTCATAGTCTGGCATAAATACTTATTTTAATTTCGTGTTTTGTATTCAGAATCCTCATAAGTTCTAAACTTTAATGTAATGTAATGAAACTACATGACTCCCTCATTTAAGGAAGTTGTGAATTTTTTTTACTAAATTTAAATTAAAATACTAATTTCTTTGTAGAAGGTATGTTAGAAAGTATTGTTGGATGACCAAGGAGAGATTAGATCAAGTGAATGATATTCTGAAAGAAGGAAATTTAGAATTTCAGATAAATCGTAGAAGTTGTATGAAAAGGTGTATGGATGTAGGAGAGGCTAAAGGATGAGTCGAGATAGGAAAGTCTGCCACTCTGTCTTCATGGCCTACCCCGACAGGGAAAAGGCGTGATAGTATGTATGTATGTACTAATTTCTTCACATAAAAAATAGTTAATATTTAGTATTTATTGTTAGGTCGGATTATGAATTTGGGCCAAATATAAGTTAATAGAAATTTATCAATGACCACATATATAGTAAATGCATAATAATATTTGAGTTATTGGGATCTATTTTATGTTAGATGAAGACAATCCAATTCATTGTCACACCAAAAAAATTTTACATTATCGTTAGCAAAGAAGTCGTCATTACAAGGAAGCTATTTCAAAGATATCAGGAAGTTAGTATTATTGAACAAAAAATTGAGCTACCATTAATAGCAATTCTGTTAGCTAAAAGACTGATCCTGGTTAGCAACAGATTAGGCTGGTGGGCTACCTACTAGTTCCTAGTGAGTCAATGTGCCAAAATATTCAGTGCACAGTTTGAAAAAAAACAAGACACTATTTGATTTGCCGTTCACGGACAGAGTAAAATTGCATAGACTAGTGATAGTTCATCTAGTATCTACGTGATATAAAAGACATACTTTTCATGGAGCTTTTAGATATTTTATAGAAAATGGAGAACTTTTTATTCTACACTTGAAATTATGTTATGAAATTCATACCAATATTGTGAGTAGTTATGGTTATGATTAAACTGCATGGCATATTGCTTTTATGTTCTGCACAAGTTTAATTTGCATTCATTGGCCTATAAGCACATTTTTATAGCTAATTCATATTTTTTAACCTTTTCATTAACACAAGTATCTTGGGAGGAGTCTTTTTAGACTTACGAGACGAACTATGAATTTCTTAACTAAATCACATCTCAAATTGTTAACGAAGATGTCTTGCAAAAAAGATATCTTGAGCAAGATTAATAGTAACAATTTATTGTAATATACATTTTAGCATATAAAAGCAAATTATTAAATAACTCAAATGCAGGCCTGGGCATATTTATCAGCTGCCGGAGCACATATGAATTTCGAAATTAATTGTGGGCCACAGTACTTTACCCAATCCTCATATGATATACGAGGCGTATCCAGAAAGTAAGTGTACTGAGGCTCTCACGACCGGATGGATTTTATTTTCGACATGTTGGCTACACTTCCGTGTAGCCTGACCCTTCCCCTCCGCAACGAGACCGATTTGAGGTCAGTACGTTGAGAAGTGTCGACGCGACAACAAGTTTTGTGAAAAATGTCAACCCAATCTTCCGCCAAGTGCAAAATTTTGTAAAAAGGCAAGAGTTTTTGAGGCGCTGCAAACTCCATGGAGATGAATTTCTCCGCTCCATCGTTACTGGAGATGAAACTTGGGCTGCACACTACACGCCTGAAACCAAAAGGCAGTCTCAACAGTGGCATCACACCTCTTCACCCTCCGCCAAAAAGTTCAAAACCACAATTTCAGCCAAGAAAATCATGGCATCCGTGTTTTGGGACTGTCAAGGCATAATTTTAATTGAATATATGCCTCAAGGGGAGACCATCAACTCTGCAAGATACTGTGAGACCCTAAAAAAAATGCGGAGGGCGATTCAGAACAAGAGGAGAGGCATGCTGACAAAGGGAGTCTGCCTGCTGCATGACAATGCCAGACCACACACGGTCAACGCCACGAAGGAACTGCTCGCCTCGTTTAAATGGGATGTCCTGAACCATCCCGCGCATTCCCCTGACCTAGCACCTTCAGATTACTATCTCTTTACCTCCCTGAAGCTGTACATGGGTGGAAAAAGGTTTTCAACCGACGAGGAGCTAAAGGAGGAGGTGGAGAAGTGGACGGAGGGGTTGGCGGGAAACTACTTCGAGGAAGGCATCAAAAAGTTGATACCCCGCTTCCGTAGACGATAGTCGCCATTGAGAGGAATGGCGACTACGTCGAAAAATAGCTTACATATGTACTATGGTAACCACGTAATTTTTTTGTTTAAATAAAAAAAATTGTAACCTACAAAAATTCAGTATACTTATTTTCTGGATATGCCTCGTATAATGTAGATTTTTTTCTTCACATTACTGTGTAATTTGATATAAAAAATACTATAAAAGCATCTGTTAAAAGTATGGAAACGGGATCTTATATATGTTTTCGTTAAGATCTGAATATATAGTTTTCGAGTACTCAATGTATCTGTAAGTTGGTGCTGAAAGTGGGAGTTTTAATTGATCCTGAAAAAGACCATTCTCCTGAGCTTTCGATGAAATTCACCTCATCATCTTTGGAAGATTGTTGGGCTATGGTCTGAATGAATGGACACCAGCCTGTGCACAGGCTGTAGTTTGCCCAGGCCTGGTCTAATGCAAAAATGCAAGGAGTGCGAAGTGTTTAACATAAAAAAGGGATAGGTCTCGACTGATTTCCTGGGCCTAATTTAATTGCTAGCTGTTGCTGGTTTTGGCTAACATTACTGCAATATCACCTTTACTGAATGAAGTAACAAGCACCACTTCAAAAATGCAGAACTATTGCTCAACTTTTATGTCGGTAATGAATAACAAGTTTACTATTGTAAAGCCTATTGGTATTCACCAGCCTATTGGAACTTTTAATGGTGCCTCTGAGTGACTTTTATACCTAAATTATGACATGTCAGCGGCCGTGGTCTAACGGATAACATTCAAGCTAAACAAGCAGACGCCTCAAGTTCGATTCCTGGAAGATTCTTTTTCAGACTAATTTTACTCTTTCATTTGAATGTATTTTTTGTACAGCTTATATGTTGTTTATCATAATTTATTATAATGCTTTATAGCATTATAATAAATTATGATTTATAGCAACACAAAAAGATGCTATATAAAACTCTGCCTAACGGATACCTGCAACAAATTAACTCTGCCGATTGTCTTAGAAGTTTAATATCCTTTTCGTGGGTTTGATTTGTCAAGATTGTGCTTGCTGAAGTGCACCTGCTTAACGCACCTGCCTTTTGCTTACGCAAAAACTCCTGTTTATTTCACGTAAACAGTGCCAAACAGCGCTCTGAATCATCGATGCGTAAACAATAGTGTAAACACTACCAAATGATATCTTCAGGATGTCAGCTATCTCACGCAATTTTACTTTGCGATTTTCCATCACGATTTTGAGTTTTTTTTTATGTTTTCTGGTGTAACAGCATCATTTGGATGACCAGAGCTTTCAGCATCATTTGTGCCTGTACGACCGCGTTTGAAATCGGCATACCACCGACAAATGGTTGTTTTCGACGGAGCAGAGCCCGGATAACACTTTTCAAGCCATCGCTGAGTTTGAATGGTATTTTTCCAATTAAAAAGCAATGTTTTATCAACACATGAAATTAGTTTTTTTCCCATTGTTTTGAAAATAGCAAAAGTAGTGTCACTAAAACCACTGTAACTCAATGACACAATGTTGGAATGTCATGAAAGTTTGACACGTAACTTCTAAAGATTGGTACTAACTGAGAATGGTATGGATTTGTTATGAGGTGCCATCTGTTGGTTAGTCCCGAGACTTATTGATGGATGTGTTATATAAGAAAGGAGAGTTTAGATGCTTAGAACATAGGGCAAGTGGAATGATCAAGAAAATATACTAGTCAGAAATGCATGAAGGAGGCAGACCGAGAAAAGTGATTGGGTTGATGGACCAGATTTTAAAAGATGCGAAACAAATATGTGCAGAGTGATTGTTTACACGTTACGAGTATTTGACTGATTTTAACTGACCAAACCTTGCCTAGCACTTGTCAGATTACTTATTTAATTACTAAAACATATCGGGTACTCAGTATGTGTAGTCAAATCACTAAACATTCTTCCAATTAATGGAATTTTAAAGATTTGTCATTTTTACACATTTTATGCGAAGAGTTATATGGTGGGATGGATATTTTTACCTTTTATACAGACTTGTCATTAAATTTGGTAATCATACTTATACCAATCACTAGCTTTGTTTACATATCGCTAACGGTAGTTATATTCCAATTGCACTTTATTTTTCTATTCATTTTAGTCTTCAATTTTCAAGCACAAGAGTAATAACTGACAAAAATGAGATTGTCGAGGTACAGTATTCAAAGAATACTGTCGACTGCTGCTTCGCACTCTGAAACAATGTGTTATGTTATATGAAGCCAATTATATAACACATCACATATGATGGATCATGTTTCTAATTTTTGGATTTCATTTTTTTATAAAAGTTTTTTTTTTTGCAAGGTCTGATGTGGCACACCGCAATTCAATTTGGATTCTTCTTTTAATTCTCCGCCATGCAACAAATATGCAGATTTATCATTTAAGGTTCTAATTCACCCGGACCTTTCTAGGGAGATCAAATCCTTGCACTCGTGTTGGATCTTTAATGATGTGGTTGATTATGGGTTCATGATTGATGCCATTTCATCTTTATATCATATTGAGATGCTTCTGTGTATTGTGATTAATTAGTGTGATTTCGAGGAATCAGTGGCAAAATTGTATGTACATAAATAAAACATATATATAAAAAAAATATTTATTGTAAAAAAATATATATTAGAATTTAATATTGACATGTTATATTCAGCTACGCTTGGACAAAGTGCGCTGTTTTTACTTTACATGGATTTTTGGGAATGAATTAACATTGATTAATTTTAGATGGGTTTTTGGGAATGGAAATAAATTATATTAAACTAAAATTTACATATATGTATATTATTCGCTGTATTTAAGTGCTATAAGACCTTGATAATACATTTTTTTTATAAATAAAATTTTCAGTATAAATATACAGCAATCAAATTCTTTAATCTATAAAATCACCTTTATATCATTAGATCACAGTCCTGTCGTCACCATTACAATGATTTTACTAACATTGAAGGAAGTTATTTTTAAACAAAATCAAAATTAATCCCTTTGATAGTTATATATCCTGAGTTTGAAGAGGCCATTGTACAACGACAATGTAAATTATTTTATTTATTTATTGTATTTTATTTCAATGGTCAAATGATATTTTTGATACAAAGATTAAAAGAAACAACATAGGATTTAATTTATATAATGGGAAAAAACAGTACAAGTCGAACAACACAATAAAACAAATCCATAAAATTCAATCAATTCATTCCGGCAAGAACAACTTCTTCACTTTACTCCTGTAAGTAGCCAAAAGCATATGAAAATACATACAATGCCCATATTGATCAACCAATGTGTTGTCTTGTTATGCAAGAGTGTACAAATAATAAGTTGTAACCACTTCACTATGGAACAAAACATTTTGCCGAGTGGGCTATAAGGAACATGTAGCGTGACAAGCTGAGTTAGTTCCAGACTATTGAAATACGAGCTGACAATCTTAAACAAACATTTTTCTTCTATCTGACAAGGTTGTGAGCCTCATCACATTGGGATCCGCAGTTTGAAGTTTACAAATGGTTCAACTTCTACTGTATGTGGAAATAAATAAAGGATATAGAACTATCAAACTGTTTCATTTTGATTATGCTAATAAAAACTGGAGTTCTATGAATTGAAAATCGACAGCATTAATAAAATATAAACTCTATTTTATTTTGAGAATTAATTTTATTCTCAGTTTGCAAGCAAATAATTTTTCTCTTTTGGCTTTTTGTCTTTTATTTTGTTTTAGGGAAAATTCCTCCATGTTTTTTTATTGTATTAAAATCTGGACTGGAACAACAAATTGATCTAAGGATAACCCCTGATATATGGAGCAATTGACAATTTGTTGGATCCTGAACATACAACATCTAATATGTAATACCATGTTTCACATTATTATGTAACATAACTGTATCTTTGTGTGATAATAAAAAAAAGGAGGAAGTTGGTCATCATTCGATCACTGTTTTTTTTTTATTTACAAAATGCTGCATCGTATTTTTTAATATTTTAGAAAAAGGTGAATTTTAATGGTATAGAACAGAGGTCAGCAAACTATGGCCCATCGCCTCTTTTTGTACGGCTTTGAAATTTAAAAGTATGTGTTATAGCAGTACTGCCAACCCCCGAGTTTAGGAGTTGCGAGATACGACCGTATGTGGCGCTCCTTTAGCTTCACATTCGGTAGTGTCTGCTGTGACTCTACCCAGTGGTAATTCGGCAGCGTTTCCAGTGCTACATGTATCGCTGTTCTATTTCAAAGATGAAATATGTAAAATCTCAATACAGGTCAGCATTAACAGATGAATATTTGTAATTAATTTTGATGATAGGGAATACTAACTTTGAACCCCAATTTGGTTAAATGTTATCTCAAAAAAAGCAATTCCATTATTTTCATTAGTCGAGTCGTATTTCAAATTGCCAACTGCTGATATGGAATAAAAGGTTCCTCATAATTAGAGCCTAAACTCTGGAAAAAGTTCATTGTTAAAACAATGTATTTTAAAAAACATCCTTTTTGAGAAACTAGTTTAATTATGTAAGCTCTGTAGTAACATTTTAAATGCTAACACAGAGCTTGTATAAAAAATATATAACAAATGTACAACTATTTGAACATTTTAAATAAAATAACCACCATATTAATCCAATTAACCAAAATACCTAATAATTTCAACAACTGGAATGAAATGAATATGTAGCATTCAATACTAATAAAAACACATTATAACAATTTGCATGCATCTAAATCAGCTATCCAATAGAGTGTACCAGCTGTAGGTTGTACTCTCCCGGCTGGCAGATCTTCTTTGTCCTTTATTATTCTCTGGAAAATAGAAGTCTTAAATGAGAGATGTGTTTAAGAAGATATTTATAATAAAAGTAAATTAAATGCATACATACCATCACACCATTTCTCTATCGGGGTAGGCAGAGGAAGAGCACCATACTTTCCTTTTCTGACACGCCTCTTCTACATCCATACACTTCATACAACTTCTACGATTTTTCATTTCCTTCTTTCAAAATATGCACTTGATCCAATCACCCTTTCCTTTGTCTTCCTCTATCACACTTTCCATTCACATTTGTACTATATATTTGTTTTGTTAGTCTTTCTTCATTCATTCATTTACATATCCAAACCATCTCGGAGTGCTCTTCTTCATCTCTTATATCTTCATTCCGTATTGTCATACATTGTCACCCCATGTATTCTTCTAAATGCACACATTTCTACAGCATTTGTTCAGCTCCTTTCAGCCTTTTTCCATGTCCAAGTTTCTCTTTCACTTTTCAAGGTTGGTACTAGAATACTGCTGTGAGTTATCATCTTAGCAGATTTTTATATTGTCCAGTTCATGAATATATGTTTTAGTGCCTTGTTGACTTTGTTTATAAGTAAATTGTATTGGTAATAATCGTAAATTCAGACTTGACATTGCAAAAACTTAAGCCAAACAATTACACTACTCAAATATGAAAATTACAAAAAAAAAAAAAAAACAGGGCTACAACAAGGATGATCCTCAGAAGCGACCGAACTAAAATACCAAATTCAAAACCATGTACTATGTCCCCCAAGTGATGAAAATAACAAGTGCAGATCTACAAAATACATGAAATATGGAATCGCTGACTGAGCGCAGTGTTATGCTAAGCAAAGCAAAGTCAAAACATTTCTGTACCTAACATAAAGCTGATAAATTGAAATACTGAGGATCTATGATAATCTGGAAAGCTGAAATGAATTTTACCCATAAGATACAAACTGTATGGCAGAATTGCTGCTTGGTAACTGGTATTCTTTGTGTAAATCTAAACATTCTAAACCAAAGGAAAATCTTCAAATCAGCTACGTGATGTGCTTTGTTGTATAGTGCCGAGTACCTGACAGTGAAGAAGGTATATGAAACAATGAGTATAAACAAACTCAAGATACTCAGATAAACTAGGAGAATAACAAAATTTAATAGGATACATGGATAGGAATAGGAATGAATATAACAGAGGTGGTTTGAAAGTGGCATCCATTATAGAAAGAGTCGAGGAGACAAGACAGAGATGGTAAAGACATAATGTATTGTGATGATGACCACGTCATAAGGAAAACGTTGAGTATTCCAACTTCCAAAGTAAGAAGAAATCATAAGGGGATCAAACATAGAGAAGAATCTGAGGAATACTCAGATTGATGAAGACTGCCTAAAATTCAGAAACCTGGTTCTTAAGTAGAGCTAAACTAAAGTAAATAGAAATGAAAGAGAGAGACATAAATGAGCCAAACAAAATGCATGCACTACAACATGGCAGGTCGATTACTATGGGGCAGTTTCTTCCAATCAACCAGTAATAATAATAATAAAAGGAATATTTATATAGCGCCGTTTAGAGAGCAAAGTAGCTCAGGATTTGAACCCACTTATACATTTTGATAAGACCTCCCAAAAAGGATTGTCTTTAAATGCTTCCTAAAGCTATGGCACCGATATTTCTGACACTAGGAGGCAGACCATTTCGCGCCACAGGACCAGTAACCGAAAAAGCTCTATCATAATTTCCCACCTTTTTGGATTTATTTGGAACAATTCATTTATTAGAAGAAATCCAGAAACAGGACCAGTAATGGAAAATACTCTATCCAAACTAGAAAGCAATGCTTGCATTTGGAGCCCGGTGGGGGCGCAGAACTATGGTGGAGAAATTACAAAAAAAGTACCTATGACATCTCTATATGAGAGTTTGGTGTCTATCCATGGCTTTATTCTACTCGGTTTCTGCTGGGCTTGCCGGGTATAATTCCTTGAGCATAAGAAGAGATCTGCATCTCCTGGTATACGCTGTCAAACTCGTTCGAGGAGTTGTGAGCTGTCCAGCATTACTACAAAGATTAGCATTAAATGTTCCTAAC
This sequence comes from Odontocerum albicorne, assembly GCA_949825065.1. NCBI lineage: Eukaryota > Metazoa > Arthropoda > Insecta > Trichoptera > Odontoceridae > Odontocerum > Odontocerum albicorne. The sequence continues at coordinate 22,040,501 of OX463856.1, forward strand.
AATTACACTAGACTGCGCCGGCAAGAACTGTTCTCAATAACATACGCAAGAACGGATCTTCCAGCCGCTATGCCTGTTGGAAGAGCCTTAACTGTTTTGAACGGGACTGCTTCGGATATTGACATATTTCATATTACATTACCAAAAGCAAAAGTAAATTTTCTTCAAAGATTGAGCGCGCTAGAAAGCAATCATTAACGTACTTAAGTGACTGTGTATCATATGTTTGTGTGTATATATACATTATTTTTTATTTTATATAATTTTTCAAAGTAATTGGGCTAAGCCTGCTTTGAAAAAATAAATAAATAAATAATTCCCCACCTTATTGGATTGATTTGGAACAATTTATTTATTAGAAGGAATCAACCTCAACATTCTACTTCTCTCCGAAGGATCACAATGAAGACATCTCATTAAGGGACTTGAATACAAAGAGACAAAATTTGAAATCAATCCATTCATGACACTTAAGTAAATCCACACGTGTAGACTTTTTAGAAGCGGACCAACATGGCAATATTTATGACCATCAGCCTAGTAGCTACATTGAAAACAGACTGGAGTATAGAAATTTTTACAATAATGCAGACGGGACACAACAAATTATTCAATAAGAGTTTTTATTTCTCTTGTAAGATCGGAAATGGAAACCAAAAGCCCTGGGTGGAAGAGATAACTTTTACCACTAGCCTTCATTTTATTTTACTTCTTCCTTTGTTACACATTCATTTGACAAGATCATATTATTTTCAAATATTCATTTTGTGACTTCAGTTTTTCGATCATTATTTAGGTTATCAGGTAAGAATCAACATTGATTCTGCTATGTCAAATAAAATATATTGGAAAAGATATCTTTTTAAAACTGAATTTGTATAAAGAAGATTTGAATTACTTTTAACATCTCTGATTTTCCTTCACCACTCAATGCGAAAATGCAGCATTGGGCATTATTTATAACGGGAAAAGTTAAAGTAATTCTCTGTGGTGGATGCTTCGGTGAATCAGTAATTGGTGCTACTGTCAACTCGGTTTCATTAAGTAGAGGATGGCCAGGAAAAAGGGAACAAGTGTGCCCATCAGGACCCATGCCCAGCAGTAACATATCAAACTGAGGCAGACCGTGTGCAGGATCGAAGTGTTGGGTCAACTTTTGTCTGTAGTCTAATGCTGCATCTTCAGCTGTAAATGAAAAAAATACATCAAAATTATATTTATGAATTAACATTTTGCATTATTTCCTCCATACAGACCATATTCATGAACAAGACTAATTGACCATTAGTAAAATATGACATTGAAAACATTGTTTATTAAGTTTAAAAAAATATTATAAAGTAATTTTAATTTAATTCACTTACATGGATCATCTTACATCTGAAAACTTACAGTTACATCTTTTTTCTAACTTCAACAATATTTAAATATATCTTTAACATATAAAACACACAGGCCCGAGGAGTTCATTGTCAGGCCTAAATACTACTTTCTAAATTTTTATTCAGTCAGATTTCATACTCCAAATATTAAAGTGAGGTAATAAAACCACGTGGCTCACTTATTTAAGGAAGCTATGATAAATTTGTATGAAATTTAATTTTAAATACTAATTTCTTCAGTAAAAAACTCAAGACTTAGTATTTAGCGTTAAGGTTGGGCTATAAATTCGGACCATAGAGCATAGAATTCTCTTGACTTTTTCAGTATTTTTTGGCACTTTGTTAAAAATGTTTAAACCTGTATAGTATATGATAAGTTATTTTGACTTTTTTTCATTGTGGTTTTTGGAAGCTAAATCCTTCTTTTTTATGTTTTTTATTCAAGAACTTAACAGCATAACATAATTCATAAATAAAGTATGATATTTAGCAGTAAACCAATAATGAAGTTCCGCATGATAATTAGAAACAAAAATAAACGGCAAAACAGAAAGAAAATACAATTAAAATCAATACAAGTTATTATAGACGGTATGTGACATATTCTGTGAGGGAGTTGAGGAGTTGGGGAGATGGGAGGAAAAAGGAAGATAGGAGATTAAAAAAAATATTTGTGTTTCAAATCTGAGAGACAGAATAAAAATTTAAAAAAATGTACGATTTATCATCAAGATTACTTCAAAAGATATATCCAAAATGTTATCAAATTTGTGTGAATAACATTGATGTGACTAAACCGTTCTTTGGTGAACATTATAGAATTTAAGTTTTATGCCAATTGAAAACATTTTTTGACAGTCATCTATCATCCCAGGATAGGTTTTGACTACCTTTAGAATCTATAGCCACTCCTGTCTATTCTTCTTCAACTCATCATGCTCAGGGCATGACAGTCCACCTACACTCGATTAATCTATCTAATCTGGACTAAGAATTGACGGCAACACTTGTGGTGGCCAGAGGTTTTCCGAACGATACCGACAATGCAGTGACAATTTGTCAGTTTATTATTCGGTTACTTGTTTCACCCACGGTAACATACAGTAAGTTCCATATCTTGAACAATGTTCCATATTTTGAACTTTTTCAATATCAAAATGAAGATCATATAAAAAAATATTTTTTTCCATTAATATGGTACCCTTTCAATATGTGAGAACTGGTGATTCAGACAAATTGAGAAGCCAGGAGACAATGTTGAATTTGGCTTAATTAACTCTTTGGGTTTAGAGCCACTGGTAGCTATGGAACTTGAGGTTCATCATCGCACGTGTTGGCAATACTACCACACATATGAAGAGGCAACAAAAATCACACAAGTCGAGCGCATTATTATCAGACGAATGAATTCTTTTACCAGACGTGGCCTCTTTTATTATTATTTTAGGGTACCATTGGAAATCGAACTCGAAAACCCCGAACAGAAGTCAACCGTCTTACCAACTAGGCCACTGGGGTTATCAAAATATTCAGTACATATATTATAGAAACTTTCTCAATTTTTAAAACGTAAGTAGTCGTAAAGAAAATATATATTTCATAACTTGAAATAGAAAAATGTTTTGCAGAAAATTTACAATAATCACTGTATTGATGAAAAGAAACGTCTAGAAATATGTTTTTTTTTATACCTGAAACATCCTGTTTAATTGTAACAAATTGTGATTCATTTAGAGGAACTTTTGTTAAAAGATCACGTTTGTAACATCCAAAAGTGGAATCTTCACTGTGTTCAGGCACAACCCGTTCATCGCAGAAAAATAAAAGCCATTTGGACCAGTCTGTTTCTATATCAGGTAAACCAGAACAGAGATATTTTATCAAGGATCCACCTGAAAATATATTATGAAATTTTTATATTCTTTTACATGACAAGTATATCTATACATAATATATTCTATTCCAAATTGTGTTGACATCACAACTGCGATGGCATTGGAGCTTCCTTTCAACAGGACTTTTTTTGAGCAGTTAACGGGACACAGAGGGCAAATCATCAAGAGTGACATTAATTGAATCATACTACTCATGAATAGAGGTGGGTACACTGCGCCAATCCTATATCTAAGGAGATTTTCTTTTGATCTACCCACGAGGGTACATAGGCGATTTAGAATCTTCGGTACGGATCATGGTAGCTGGTGTCCCACTAGTTGACACTCCAATGGATACATCTATGTCTTTAAGTTATTAGTTCTAACTCTCAAGGAATCGACATACTCACATTCCGGAGAGCCTACAAGGGGGTCGTGGATGATCAAAAAACTCCTGTGTTACCACCTCTGTTTTGCCTGTATTGGTATTTGGTTAGTGATATATTAAATGTTAGGAAACATAATATATGAAAAAATGAGACAGACCAAAACAATGTTATTTCAAAATGACACAAATTATATGGATCTGAGTTTGTCACGTGTCATTTGTCATAATCCCAGTAAACTAGGCTTTTGTAATAATAATTATAAAAGGATAATTTATATAGTGCTGCTTAGAGAGCAATCGTTTTTCAAGGGTGCTCTAACTCGGAACTCGAACCCACTATTATTGAAAAAATAAGAATATTAAATAATAAAATAAGGAGTGTAAGAATAGTAAGGTGATGATTACGGCCATTAAATAAGATACTTTCACGCATCTGCATATGTTCAGAAAAACATATTTGGTAAAAAAACTGCAGAAAACTTACCAAATTGCCTTATTGGGGGAAAGGAGGAGGAGGGGTATTCTCAAATGGGTGAGGCGTTTTCAAAATACCTCGTTCCGGCTATGTATCTCTGCTCTAGTACTCAAACTCCTGGCGTCTGAATGTTCCGATCCTTGCCTGAATTTTTCGCAACCTTTTTTTGTTTTTATTTTATTTGTTATAGGGATCAGATAGCCAAATTGCCTTTAGACATAAGATGTTATATCTCTAGAGATGGTAAATATCTGCTCATTATTTACGCAAAGTATGTTATTTACCGTGAATCAAAGTAGTTCAATGACAAATTGAGGTTAAAAGGTCTTACCGGACAAGCCGACTGTGAACCGACCATTTTTTTTTATTGAGAGCTCGGCTGTTGTTTCTATAATCAAACACAACTTCTTTATAACTGCGTCTTCATTAATCGTTTTAATGACGATCATTTTCGAAGTTCGAATACTTTAGTTTTTACTTCTAAGTTAAAAATAGCGGAATGTATCCCACAATCCGTTAAAAAACAAATCAAACTTGACAACACATGAAAGTTAACAATCAGAATAATTAGACTGAATTCCCACTTGACTGGGTTAACTCGTGAGCTTGGTATATTCATACCCCAGTTTGATCAAATTTCCATATATTTTTTATATGTTAAGTCAGATTACTTACCTGTGTACTTATTACTTGAGGAAGATCGTGGGAATGCAAACGTACATCATGCAATGTCCCTTGCGGTGTACGCAGAGAGAAAATATATTTAAAAAATCATATACATCTCATCATGCACAATATACACATTCATACATCTCGTCATAACATTCACAATATTCTATTATTCCTTTTACCTTATTTAAAAATCTAGCGCAACCACATTTTTATCGGTCTTCCTTTTCCACACACAACTTGCATTTTCAAATTGTATACTTGCTTAGTCATTATTTCCTAATTTATTTTCTCCACATGTCTTAACGCTCTTTTTTTAATCTTACTCAAAACATCAATTTTTGATGTCTTCATACTCCTTTTTTATATTATATATTAACACTACTATTTTTCATTTCTCTTTTGCCAAACCCAAACTTCAATTCATTCCATAAATCAAGTGGGTGCCAAATTAATGTTGTGTATTGTCATTTTCGTTATTTTTGATATGGTGTGGTTGTTATTTTCCGTTTACTTTGTTCCCTGTCTCCATTTTTTCAATGTTCCTTTCAACTCGCCCATTACATGTACACATATTGCCCAGATAAAAAAAACTTATCTTCTTGTTCCAGTTACACATCCATCTGAATACGGTAACCCGCACTTGTACATTCATAATAATTATTACTCTAGTATTTTCTCCAGCGTTTGTTCATTTTTTATTTATAAAATATTGTATTGTGGGAACGCGGTCTAAGTTAATATTGTCTTTGGTCAATTAGTTCTTCCCATTTTAGGTTTTGGTCATCTTGTATAGCAGTTATTTTGGCAGGTCGGGAATTTTAGGTTATATATTTGGCCGTGGGGAATTCAATTAAATACTATAAAAAATGCCGCTTCACCCAGCAAGTGGTACTGGGAGACGTTTTTTTAAAAGTGTCCCCGTGTTTCGACTTCTTCGACAAGGCTGTACCAACAGACCGTTTTATCATGTCGTCGTTCAAGAGGTATTTTCAATATCTAAAATAAATCTTCATAACAGAAAATCATTAAAATTATGAACATCAGCCCTATTTTGGATATATAAATAATAATAGAAAAGATTCGTGATAATGTACTCATACAAGATTTCAGTTTATGTAAACCCTAAGATTGTTCGTGAGTAAAAAAAAATTCTTCAATGGGAAATACAAAATATTGAAAGAAATCAGAACACAAGCAAATAAAAGCAAAAATAAATATTCCTTTCTGTTAATGCTTAAAGAGATGTACTTTTTTTTCAATAAAGTAATATAGGAACAATATAATCAATCAAAATGGTGATTATATGAAATGTGTCTTATTTTCATTGATATAATCGACTTAAGGTTAACTTAATTTTAGATATTACAAAATTAGCATAATCCGGAGAAACTACAACAAAACCCAGAGCCTGGAGAGATGATGTTGAAACCCTTAGACTCCGGGTGAAACCCTGGCAAACTGGTCACCCTACCTACAAATACTACAAGATAATTATCAGTCCTACAACTCAGGTTGGATCTTGGGTGCCTGCAGGACTCTGCCACTTATTTCTCAGCAGTATCCCACTTATTGGTTGTGCCTAGTGTGCAGCAGTTTTCTGTCACATCTTCTAGCCATAAGTCTCCCCACTCTCTTACTTCCCATAGAATAAAGCCTTTGTAGTGTTCTGCATGCTTTGTGTCCAAGCCAGCGCATTCTAGTAATTTTTATAACTATTACTGTGCAAGTTTCATCACACAGGGTGTAGGGTTGTCAACATTACGCTAATTTGAGCCCGAAAACTATAAAAACTCCCAGACAAAATGTTTCGTAAAAAATAACAATATAAAATATATTATTTGTAGTTAACACATTAACTCTGTGGAAGTTTAAAGGAATTGTAATTCGTTTAGTCACTTTATAAATATTTAAAGTGGAATAAACAGTGTTGGACTAAAATTTCAAAACAATGTAAAACTATAACATACTATATTTTGAATTATAAAACTTGAACATATTAAATCTGATAGTGTCAGTACAAATCATTCATCCTGATGCCAAATAAATTTGTATCTTAACATTTCAGCGACGCTACAATATTCACAATCCTGTCATTGAACAAGTTGGATCATATGACCCAATGCCAAATGAATTTGATGAAAAACTGGTGGCTCTGAACTATGAACGCATAAAATACTGGCTGGGAGCTGGTGCCCATTTAACTGATCCAGTGGCTGAAATTCTCGGTAATTTTCCTTTATATCTTCAAATGAAGTGTCATATTCTATAGAAAGACTTTGATATATTTGTGATAATCCGGAGCGACTAGGTAATCATGTGGCACCAGTTACTGGATCCACCTTACATTGATTGACCCCCATAGCCTGGCGCCCATAGTTGATGGCGCCTGTCTTCCAACTCCAGAGTTGCGGGTTAAATTCCCATTTCAGTCTGGTTTTCACCAAAGGTCTCTTGAACATGCTTCTGGTTGGTTGGAAGAGATTACATAGAGAGAAGTATGTTGTGTGACTTGAATGTCAATAAAATATATTGTTGCATTGCTACTGATTTGAGCTTTTATGAAGCAAATGTGGCAAACTTGAAAGTGGCAAAATATCAAACATTGATTACAGCTGTTGTGATGCATGTGAGATTTGGGTTATAACATAACTCGATGTTTTGAAGAAAAATCCTCCAAAATACCCTATCTTGGACGGAGACACCCAGAAATAGAGGATACAGAATAATCTGAGTTAAATAACATTTATCTTAGTCTATGTAGATTTGGTATACCTGATCAAAACAAGCAGAGGTGGATGGAACACTTAGAATGAATAAATAGAAAAGGACAGTAAGTTAAAATTATACACCAAAATCCAGGATTCCATTGGGCAACTGAGGCTTTGATCTTGTAATGTAACTTTGGATATCACCCAATAGAGCGATCTTGTGGAGGTTAGAGGAGCTTAAAACCATCAAAAGGCCACAACATGATGATGATTTATTTGCTCCTGTTTTGTATCAGCCATACTGTGGCTTACGGTGGATAGTGTCAGTATATAATTGACATGTATATGTGTTGTTGCAGTAAAAAACTACGATTTATGCTTACAAAAGGGGCTTTTTGGCCTAGCTCAAACTATTGGACTAGTGTATAGAAGCATTTATGAATTTTTGTTTTATGACTTTGTATGCATACCTGAAATATAAGGTAAAATACTTTAAATACATTGTTATAAAGTACAACAGGTAAAGTTTGTGACCTTTCTGTGTAATGGGTTCATGATATCCTAATGTAAAGTACAGATACATATGAATTTTTATTTATTTATAGGATTGGCTGGAATCTTACCAATTCACCCGCGTACATACATGAGATCATGGCGGAATCGAAAAAATATGACCGCTCAAGCGGAACAGACTCCTAAAGAAGAATCTACTAATTAAGGTTTTTATATTGTATTAGAAATAGTTAAATGTAAAATAATAAAGTTGTTATTCCATAAATATTGTATTGATTTATGTTTTTTTTTTATATACAATATTTTCTCAAATACAACGTAATGTATAATATTAAGACCATTTTCTTTTTATAATAAGTACTCGCATTATATTAGCGACTAATATAACGTGGGGACATCAACCAGGATTCTGTAGAAACTTTGGCGTGATGCTCATACTTGATGGATTTCGGGGCCACCACACGGCAGAGATTGAATACGGATTTAGTAATAATATCTGGTGGAATGACATCACAGTTGCAGGTATTGTTAACAAACCATTCAAGGACAACTTAATGGTTTGTTAACATCTGATAATAAGAAAAGAATATGACAATTAACTATTAGCGAAATTTTCTATTGATACCATTAGTAAAAATAAAAAAACCTCTCAGGTGAATGGATTATGAGAGCCTGGCACAAAATTGAACCTAAATCATTATAATTGGTTTCAATAAGTGTTGCGTTTATATTTAATTTGGAGAGGATGAGATCTTATGGGAACTAAATCAAGCCATTAAAAATTAGGATACCTCATAAAGCTGTGGATATTCCATCAATTCTGAATAAACAGTATAACTATTGTATTATAGAAATTAATTCATAACCCTTTTAATCCCACGGGGCCGATTATCGGCTCCCTACTAGTGTATGCGAAAAATCCCACTGGGCCGATCATCAGCTTCAAAGTTTTCACGTTGAATAAAAAATTTTTTTTTTTTATGAAATATGAAAATTACTTATTATTTTACACTCTACAGGGAGGTCTCCACCAAAAAAAGGTTTTAAAATTAAATATTAACTGAGATAAAAAATAAAATATAAACCACTGTTTTTTTTTTGCCAAAAAATGCTTGGAAATTTTTCAAACATTTTGTGCAAAATATGCTGGGATTAAAAGGGTTAATATTGTATTGTATTATACTTTCGTATACAGTATAACGGTAGTACATGATTGTCGCCATGTAGCGATCTCTTCCAACCAACCAGCAAAATATTAAGGAGGCTTTAAGTGATTACAAACTGGAAAGACGTAGCTAAAAAAGTGAACATGATTGATTCATAATTTTTCTTCCAAAATTCTTAAATGAAAAATTAATAAGCAAATTAAATTTGAGGCTACGTTATATTCGGGCTAATATGGTACAATGAGTTAAGATGTGTTGTTCATGTTTATAATCTGTGTGTGCTGTTTAATTTTCTTTCTATCAATAATAACATTTCATATTCAATTTATCTCTGGTGACTATGTTTGTATTAAATAATCTATCAGTCAAGGTGAACCTTTTCACATGAGTTTATACATAATATTGTGTTATATGTTGAGAATAAGGTAAATATGAGGGTAGTCCCAAAAGTACCCGACCTAACAAAGAAAACACAAAAAATTTGGGATAAATATTTTTATTTCTCAACATAGTCTCCTTTCAGCTCGACACACTTTTCCCAGCGATGTTCAATAGCTTCGATACCCTGTTTATAGTGAGAACCGTCGAGCGCTTTAAAATAGCCATCAACCGCAGATTCCACCTCTTCATTGTTGGCAAATCTTTTACCACCGAGTCATTTTTTCAAGTTTGGAAAAAGAAAATAATCCAAGGGGGCTAAATCTGGCGAATAGGGTGCGTGAGGAAGCAATTCGAACTTTAATTCATAGATTTTGGCCACCGCGATAATGAATGTGTTAACTGGTGCATTGTCTTGATGAAACAACACTTTCTTTTTCGCCAAATGCAGCCGTTTTTTCTTGATTTCATCACTCAAACGCTGCAATAATTTCGCATAATACTCGCCGTTGATTGTTTTTCCTTTTTGAAGAGATAATCAATGAAAATTATCCCACGCGCATCCCAAAAAACTGACGCCATGACCTTGCCTGCAGATGGAACTGTCTTCGCCTTTTTTGGAGCCAATTCTCCCCTTTCAGTCCATTATTTTGACTGTTCTTTCGTCTCAGATGTGAAGTGATGGACCCATGTTTCATCCATGGTTATGAATCAACGCAAAAACTCGGCTTTATTGCTGTGAAACATCGCCAAACACTTGATTGTAACATCCTCATGACGCTGTTTTTGTTCCATTGTGAGCAAACGCGGCACCCATCTTGCGCACAGCTCTCTCATGTCCAAATTTTCAGTCAATATGCGATGTACAGCACTTTTTGAAATGCCTACCATGTCTGCTAGCTCGCGCACCTTCAATCGACGGTCATCCAATACCATTTTGTGGATTTTCTTTACCGTTTCTGGCGTGGTCACCTCATTTGGTCGACCACTGCGATGTTCGTCTTGACAGCTCGTACGGCCTCGTTTAAACTCTGCCACCCAATATTTTACTGTTGTAAACGAAGGAGCAGACTCCCCCAGAGTAGAATCTAGCTCGGCTTTGATATTGGTTGGACTTAGACCTTTCAAATGAAAGTATTGTATCACATAACGATGACCAATTTTTTCCATATTTACAAATTCACTGAGAGCGTTCACTATTGATGGCTGTCAAACAAATACTAAACAATGAAGCGTCTTAAAACTTGAAACTTAAGCTTTATAAGTTTAGTACTTTCTACCATAGTAATTTTTTAAAGCAACAACCGCAATCTATACGTCAGGTCGGGTACTTCTGGGTCCACCCTCGTACATCTATACTAAACCTCAGTGAAAGTAAATTTTTAACTCTTTTACTTGAACCTATACCTATGTGTAGACTCCACATGGGTGTGGCCAAGTTAATAAATTACCCAATATCTCTGCAGCTATAGGAAATTTATGGACAGAAATTTAATCTGGTTCCTTTATCTTTAAACGTTCACTGCGTCGAACACGGCTCCCGTGTCCATACAAAATAGCCTTGAATGTTGAGTGCACTCATAAACGTCTCCTGATATGGATTAGTCTTGTATATGATGTTTCAATAGAAAGTAGAATTTGATTTTTAACACTTGCCGTACGGTGATGGATAGCGAGTGATCATGACTTATATTTTATTTAATTTCTCGAAATATACTGCTTGCAGGGTCTTCATACTTTATGTATTCCTCATCGAAACCTCTATGATTTGAATGATGTCATTAGGAAACAAAACATTCATAGTTAATTCAACAGAAATTAATGATTTTAAATCGCGAATTGACGAAATGTCAAACACTCATTCTTTTTTGACAGTTCGTATAGCGCCTCGTTCCAGGGGTCGTCACCAGTTTTATAATCCTGATTGTTATTTTTTATTTTTATCTGGTATGTTTTTTCTATTATCATTTTTTATCTGGTATGTTATATTGTACCATTACTCTTTTTATAATAAATGTACATTTTATTTATTCTTTCATTTTCAAAAATATAATAATTGAGATGGCGGGAAATATCGACGGCGATGATAGCGATTTGGAATTTAAGGCGACAGGCAATATATCAGAATCAGAAGATTTTGTCGAGGTACAGGATGAAGTATATTCTGATTTGGAGACGAGTGAAGAAGACGAAGAAATATTATTTACATCAAAACATGGATTCGAATGGAGTTCATTACGAGTACCACCTCAATCTTCGAGGCATCGGTCGGGTATCAAATATTCTCATCGAAGATTCTGGACTGAGAAATTCAAGTATAAATGTACATTCCATAAAAGATATGTGTTGTCTGTTTGTAAATGAAGAGGTGGTAAAAGTGATGTTTAAGAAACAAATCGTCATTTAAATCGAATTCATTCAGAAAAGAACCAACCAATATCAAAAGACGAGTTATATGAATTCATTGGAATATTGCTCGCACCTGGCAGAAATCGAACACGAAAGCTATCTTTGAGTGAATTGTGGATAAGTGAAAGTCCCTTTTGCCAGTCATTTTTCACAACAGCTCTGTCTCGAGATAGATTCATCTATATTTACAGTCATATTCGTTTTGATGATAAAGAAACCCGAGAAGAGAGATATCAGGGTTTTTTCAGATAAATTAGAACCAATTAAGTGGATTTCAAAAATGTTTATGGATATGTGCAAAAGCAATTATTCTCCATCTTCGAATATAACTGTAGATGAACGTTTGGCAAACTTTAGAGAGAATTGTTCATTTCGCGTGTACATGAAGTCTAAACTTGGTAAATATGGCATCAAAATCTGGGTTGCTGCCGACTGCGGCGGCATATGACGCATAACAAATTTACAGGCTTATTCTGGTATGATAAATAATCGTAGAGAGAGATAAATCAAGGTAACTGAGTAGTTATAGAAATGGTTCAACCGCAGTATGGCACGAACAGGAGGATAACCACAGGTATTTTTATTACCTCCATTAAATAAGCCGATAATCTTTTATTACAAGGTTTAACTCTAACTGGCACGCTTCGAAAAAATAAAAGAGTAATCTCACTTGAATTTATACCGTCTAGAGAGAAAACAATCCATAGTAGCTGAAAATAAAATACTTGTTTCGTGTGTACCACAAAAAATAAAGCAGTATTATTATTATCCACTCAATTCAATGATGCAGAAATTGATTATTCAGAAAAACAAAAGCCACTATAGTAATTATACATCATTATAATAATACGAAAATTGGAGTAGATACGGGAGACCAAATTATTTGAGAGTTCTCTTGCTCAAGGTCAACGAGAAGATGGCCTTTCCGTCTTTTTATGGAAATTATAGATATGGCTGCATTGAATGCATACCTCTTATGGATAGACAAATATCCAGAGTGGAAACAAAATAATTAATACCACCGAAAACATTTCACAAGAGAGTTAAGTTTGGAATTGGCAATGCCCAATATCTTAAAAAGGAAAAATAGCAACAACAAGATGCTTTTAATACAGTTTTAACATATTGTGGCGAGTCAATATCCGAAACATTAGTAAATAATACCCTGTTGGCACCCCGTGAGGTCCTCAAAAGAGGAAGTTGTGGGTTTTATTAAAAACATTCGAGAAAAAAAACCAGGCTATTCTGCAATATTTGTCAAACACCTGCGTGTTTAGTACGTAGAATATAGTAAAAAAAAAAAGTGGTTTCATGCCCCAATTGCGATAACTTTCTCCACAGGATTAAACTTTGATTATATGATATGTTTGTCCTATTTTCAAATTTTCTGTAGTGTTTATATTTTCCAAATTGCATATATTTTATTGATTTGAATTTCGTGTTTGTTTATATATAATTTTGAATTTCGTGTTTGTTTATACTATATAAATTTCTCGCCCTAAAACCTTGATTTTTGAATTTATATATTCATTTTATATTTTGTTTATATGTTATTTATTGTCTTTATTCGAATTATGGTTTTATTGCCAAAAAAATACACGCTACATTTTATTGTATAATTTTATGAAAAAAAATTAAAAGGCTGGAAATCTCTTATCACGCATGCGCATGACTGAATGTTGCGCAGACCGAACGACGCAGCGTAAAAATAATATTGTTATAGAAATGCCTTTCTGTTTTAGCTCTTATTTTATCATTTCTTACCTTTATTTTATATTATTCGACATTTTATTACATAATAAAATGATGTTTATAGCTAATAACAAAAAATAACCTAGCAGATTTTGCATAATTTTAATTTGAAACATACATGTTTAGTGTACCCTCAGTGTCCAACGCCGTTACTGGCGTAATTTTTTAGCACAGTAAGGGAAGTGTTAAAAGGTTGGAGACCTCTTTTCAGTCATGCGCATTCTGAACGTTGCGCAGACCGAACGACGCAGTGGGAAAATTATATTCCTATAGAATGTCACTTCTCTGTTTCAACTATTATTTTATCATTTCTTACACTTATTTTATATTATTCGACATTTTATTACACAATAAAATGATGTTTATAGCTAATTAAAAAAAAAAACTAATAGATTTTGCATAATTTTAATTTAAAACATACATTTTTAGTGTACCCTCAGTGTCCAACACCGTAACTGGCGTAATTTTTTAGCACAGTAAGGGAAGTGTTAACAAAGTTATGGGTTTTCAAAAATTCGCGAATTTTCAGCATCTCTGTATGACATTTTATACGCAGTGAACGTGTTAAAGCAATTGTGGCTGTTTGTCATACTGGGATGAAAATCAAGTTAATTATTTCTGAAGGGATATCCATTTAGACTAGGGTTTTCTCAACCTTTTTTAGATCAATTGTGAGTATTTTACAAGCCCCCTTGGGAGTATTTTACAAGTCAAAACCCCCTAGTATAATACTGGATATCGATAGTTCTTACAATGTGTAAAATATAAAAAAAAAAAGTGTTAAATACCAAAATGTTGGTTTGTTTTGTTAAAATAATAAATTATGTTAGTGATATGATTAAATCTGGAATAAGTCAAAAAATATTACCAGAATTAATATGAGCCTCGTGGTTGACATTTTTTCATGAGCTCTGTATTCAGTCACAGTTTTGTAATAAAAAAATCTCCACAACTCTCAATTTCTTGTAAATATCTGATTTAACACACAGAAAACCTGTTTCAAGGAGGTACAAAGACATAACAATTATGAATAAGTGTAATAGTATTGCAGCCACATCGAATAATGACCTCGAGTGTCAATTTAACTCATTATTTTAAAGTTTAAGTATTTCTTCTTGCTTTTTCTACCTAAGGCTGATATTTTTTAATAAAAATATTTAACTCCGTCCGTAAAAAAAATAATTTTATTTCCAAACTTTCCACATATTCATCAAAACGAAAGGTTTAAAGAAACACATATTAAGAAGATCAGAAAACTTTATTCCACCTGTAACAATATTACAATACATGAAAAAGTTTATAAATTGGTGAATCCAAGCCAAATTTTTAATAAGATAAAAACCATTCTCCACAAAAAAAAACAGAAAGTTCCTCTATAGCGACATTACAATAAACTTATACCTTAACAGTGATGATAATAAAAAATGTGCAAGTTTATCACATGACAAGCTTTATGAAGCTAATAGGCTTCGTGAAGCAAACGCTTCGTCGCAAGGCTGATCGATAATTGGTAACAATGGAAATGTACAATTGAGCAAAATGTCAATAATTTAAAACAATAAAATAAAAAGTTTCAAGTTTGTATACAATATGACTAAATGAGGGTTTCCAAAGACCTAATAAAAAAATATTAAACTTATTGCCGAGACAAGTCAAGTTTTATCAAAAACAAATTAAAAGAATAATAACTAAATCATAGTTTCTTAACTTTTGGGTCGCAACCTGAAATTGGGTTGCGAAATATTTTCAACAACAAATTTTAATATTTATGCACAACATAACATTATAAAATCCTTCCGTATGCTGGCGCACGGTAAAAATCTATATTTTACTGTGCGCCAAAAGTATTCTTGGTATTCAGAATTAGCTGAAGTTTATTTGTTATATGTGTGTTATTTTAGAAATATTTACTGGGTCACAGAATCAAAAAATAAATACCCTTATCTGGGTCACGGCTCAAAAAGGTTAAGAAACACTGAACAAAATGCATTTACCTACATTATATTCTAAAAAAACTCACACTTTGAGGTGTTGTAAAGGATAAAAAAAGAAACTAAAAAGTTATATAACTAAAAAATTTATGATTCCTATAAAAAAAGAAATTGATCATATATACATAAAACAATTGTAAAAATGAATATTTTGCATCATTTATACAAAATTTTGTTGATCATTAGTTGATTTAAAATAATAAGTTAACTATTTCTTTCAAATAATGTATTCAAAATTCATGAGGAGCAGAGTAAGAGTTAAAATATTTTGCAAATAAATCAAAGTTATTTGGATGGAATCCACGATTTTGTAAAAATTAAAATACTCTATAAGAAAAGGCACTTTTGCAACCACAGGGCATCTCTAACCATAAAACAAAAGTCGGTTAGACATTATTTCTTGGTTCTTAATAGCGTAGCGCATTATAGGATAGGATTAGGTATGTAAAATACACTTTTTCAAGTTAATTAACAATATGTATATTTAAATACATTATCGAATACAGAGAGCTCTATATTTCTTTGTCATATTAAATCTGTACGATACAATGAAAAATATAGTCATTGAAAAACTATTTTAGTATTAATAGTCCATAACCCATTGACATTCAAAATTGGTAACACACAGACGTATTTTGCAGCATTGCTACTAAACAAAAGATGAGTTTTAATCATAATTTTAATGCTGTCTCTATCTTATTTGTCTCCTAAAGTAAGAATTATAAGATAAGTAGAGAAAATACTTGAAATGAAAAAATTAATGATATTAAAAGTTTGTACTATGAAAATAAAAAATAGCAACGCTACAAAATTTAAAAATCTATTCTATGTTTTTAACATTGGTCCTTTTAGAATAAAGAAATATATGAACTGAAAACAGTTAGAACTACTTTAATAAGAAATTTCGTGGTCAATTAGACATTCAAGATTTTTTTTTAAACAATTTGGATTTCACGTTTTTAATCAATTTAGTTGTTTAGGCCTTTTTTTTTTGCTTAGAATAGTAGGATAATAATGGATTAATATTTTTTTGAAAGGTAATTATTTCTTTAACTCGCCACTTAAAACAATTTACATTGTAGAAAATACTTTATATACAAAACAAAATTCATCATATCAATACATTCTGGCACATTCAAAAGAGCACAACTTATTATATAAAAATTTTACAGGAGGTAAAAAACTATATAATTAACTTTTTCTTCTTTTATATGGTACCTTTCAACATGTACGAATTGATAATCTGGACACATTGAAGAGTGTGACCGGGAGATAATACTGTCTTTAACCCCAGTTATCAAGCCTCTGAGTTTAGCCATAGAAGGAACTTGTTCATGTGTTAGCGATACTATCGCACATGAATATGCACCAGCACTCGCATACGTCTAGTGCGAATCTTACCAGATTGGGACCCGAACCCCCCCAGGTGGAAGACAAATATCTTACAAATAAAGCCACGGAGGTCATCGATTCACAGCAAAAATATGAAATGCTTTATCAAAGTGATGATTTAAATTATTTGTTATTCAGGTTTGTATTTATTGACTGAAACTTTTGTCCCTCCTGTCAAATTTGTAAATTGAAGGTTCCCCTTTGCCCAGAATGTGTCGATATGTATTATAGTGAAAATATGATATTTTTAAGACACTTTGAATTTCAAGCGCCCACTCAGAGTATAACTCTTGATCAAACGTCTGCCAACCTTTTGGAGGAAACGTTAATAAACATAAAATCCATATTTTATTGACAAAAATTATGGTAAAAATTTAAATCATTTAAAAAAAGATAAATAAATAATAAATGATGACTTTATTTTTTATTCATAACTGGAACTACAAAACTAAAAATATTGTACATTTTTTTTAAATGTAAAATGGGTGCAATAAAAAATGGCTGAAAAATGATGTCAAGCTGCACTGCGTGAGTTCCAATATTCTTCCTGTGAATGGGGCTGCAGATATTTAATGAGTTTTCTTGATGGCATCTGAGATCAACTTTGATGCTGGAAAAGAAATTAATATTCGTTAAAGTTTTTTACTAATAATGTTTATGATAAATTAAAAATAAACCAAGGTGTAAGTAAATAGATTAACTTTACGGAAGTTTTCTTGTTAATATATTTTTTAATTCTATCTACATTTGAATTCGCTATAAAGTGCTGAAAATTTTAATGAAAATTACTATGTAGAATTTTATATTTTTATTTTGGCCCTTTTTGACAGATGACAAGTGTTACACAGATAAATAATATAATTTATAGGGTAGGCAGAGGACAGATCTCTACACCTCCCTATTCAAGCACACAACTGTTGCCTCGTTCAAATCCATACATATCATTATAAATCCTCTTGTTTTTTCACACTTCTCACCTTTGCATCTGTTAAAATTTCTCCGATTATCTCATTCCTTCTCTTGCTTACTCTGCATTCATTTCCGATTTTTTCTTTGCCAAAAAGGGCCCAATACAAAAGACAAACCAAAAAATAAATACTATGAAGCAAATGAAAGTTTTAAAACATTTTTTTTATTAAAATAAAACAAAGCGAATGTATATATTTTTATATTTATAGACACTTATATATTTCCAAAACACTCCAAACAAGAAAAACCACTTATAATAATAAAAAAAAAACAATCTTATCACTTTCTAAAAACAAAAACATTTTTTTAAACACTTAAACACATCTCGGGTGGTCAGGTAAGATAATTAAACCGATCAGAGACTGGTATTATGCAAAAGTTAATACACAAGTCTCATATTTGTCACAGTTGCATTT
This sequence comes from Odontocerum albicorne, assembly GCA_949825065.1. Classification (NCBI taxonomy): domain Eukaryota; kingdom Metazoa; phylum Arthropoda; class Insecta; order Trichoptera; family Odontoceridae; genus Odontocerum; species Odontocerum albicorne. The sequence continues at coordinate 22,058,986 of OX463856.1, forward strand.
TTCGTATTGATGTATTAAGAGTTCAACTCAAATATGAATATGACAGATTAAAGTTAAATTCATGTTGCATCATACAACTCAGATGTTTAATATACATTTTCAATATTAGTTTCTTTTTGATTAAGATTTTGAACAGTCAATAAAAACTAGACACAAAATAAGCTATTAGATGTATCGGAAAATTCTGTCGCAATTTTTACAGTACAATTCTGACACTACAAAATTATTTTAGCCTCGCCAACAGGAAATGTGTCATATTTCTGAATGACAATGTGAAACTACAAGCAGCAAGGATGATTAAGCAAACATTTAATCAGGTTGGAGTCACCCACCATATTCACTAGAACAGCGCCATTCGATTATTTATATTTAATTTATAATGTAAGTTATCTCGAAGATTGGAAACAGTTGTATCTAATAAGAGAAAATTCATTAGACTAAAAAATAAATAAAAATTACAGAAAACCTAATTTGATTTTATAACATTATTGAGACAGAATTTTCCAATACCCTCAATATTGTAGTGTTATTGCCTTTCCTTTACGAGTAGGTGTAAAGTAACACCGTTGCAACTATATTTACTGGACTGCTTGAGTAGCATACTATTTGAAATTTGATATAACAATGTTACTCGTTCAAAGTAGCTTTATCAACACTTGCATTATTTTTTGTCATGTTTAATCTTAACAAGTGTTCCATGACCACCAGAGTTATAAATTTTCTTTAGTCACATTGTAATTTTGAAGGTCTGCTGTAAAATCATGCATTTCAACATAAAAAAAGTAAATTGTTGACAATCCATCGGAACAATACTTAATTCCTGTAAAAGGTTGGAGTGGACAGTGCAGGTTAAGGAAGTAAAAGGCTATTGAATCTAAAAAAAAACAAAATTAAAAGTGAAATCATGAATCTTTTTTTTGATAATTTAAATCTATGACATAAATATTGACTAAACAGAAAACCTTTGGTACAATAATTCATAAACTTTTCATTAATTATAATTAATATTTAAGTTTACAGTTGTTAGTTTGTTTGCATATTTTGAATATTTTTTTATTTATTTGTATGGTACCCCTCAATATATAAGAATTGATGATTCCGACATATTGAAGAGCGTAGCCGACAGACAAATTGTTTTTGACCCCGTTGAGGCTTAAAGCTACTGAAGTAGGTTTGAAACTCACAGTTCATCATCACACATGTTGGTAATGCTACCGCACATGAAGACATGCCAAAATTTGCACACCTCTAACACAAGTACTGTTACAAGGCTAGACTTTTTTGTATTTTTTTTTGGTACTATCGGAAATCGAATCTGAAACTCCCGTAACTAGCCAATGGAGATCGTCATAACACTTATCTCCTAATATTTAAAAATGATATACTTATCATTAATTTATTTCCGTATCCAGAATCATCCAGATTGTTAATTATGCAACGTGTTTTCAGTAGGAGGATTATCAATCAAGACTTGCCCAGAACATGTAGTCCGGATTGTAAATGCAAGTTAGCATGTATTGTAACACCCCCACAATCACATTCAACGCTACTTTTGTTCAAGAAATCCCATCTTTATATGTTCATCTTGCATTTAGTTATTCCTACTTGGGAGTCTATTTAGTTCTCTCCAAGTAGGCCAAGGCCAGTTGGTCTCCTGGTGCTATCTTTCCCAAGAGCTCAATCCAGTTGTCGAGATGTTTTTTCTTTCCACTTTAAAACTTATGAGCTCAAAACATATTGCATAGTCGATAAAAACTACCTTGAGATTTTATTTATTTGACCCATGGGACTTGATTATTTTTTCTCATTAATAAATTGTAGATATCAGCTCAAATGATTGGTGGATAGAGAAGTTTTTACCCATCCATCATAGATATCCTGGTTATTATTTTTAGACCACATTCCACCTGAATTTGTTTCGAATTGTTTGTAAGTTGCCTTTTATAAAATAAAAAAACAGACAACTCTTCAGGTGATATTTTATTAATAAGTTAGATTTTACTGTATAACAATTATTTATTGACATCATTTCATTAACAGCTGTTTCAACCAAACACAATAAAAAAATCAAAATATCCTGCGTTAAGATTAATAAAACTATTCAGCAGAAACGTTGTAAACCACTATTGCAAACGTCTTACAACTTAAGTATGATTTGAAAAAATTAAACCTCTTTAGATTCTACACATTTTTTGACTAAAAAATAATACAATGTGAAATCTCCCAAGCAGGTGACAGTGGCATTTGACAGTTCAATTTTTCAAACGATATTCAAGTTATGTTAATCTGTTACAATCAATACATTGATTAAGCTTTTATTCATCTAGAGCAGGCATGAGACTCTTTTTCCCCGCAGGCCACATAAGTCATTTTGCAGTAGGCTAAATGTATTCAGTATTAAAAAAAAAAATTGTATTTACTTTAAAATAGCTTGTTAATTTATTTTTTTCGCCTAAGACTTATTGTTGGTGGGCCTGCGCATGTTTTACCTGATCTGGATATTTAATTTTCTTTTACAAATGTTTGGCTGAAACAGCTTTAAAAGTTGTAGAGCATTTTTGATCTATGAAGTATTGTGAAATGTCAAATGCTAGTTGGTTAATGCTTTTATGAAGCAAACCAGACCTGCCATTAATCACTTTATTGAATAATTCACTGTTTGGTGTATGTGGAACATCACAATATATCTAATAAAGTAAAGTTTGTAATTTAGATAAAATACATACATGGTGCAAGAGACCCGCAGATTTCAAAGTTTGTTCAATCCTCTCTAACTGATGCTGTAGCATAATGTGCTCCACCCCTAACACTATTTAAATTTTTTGGTCAATTTCTTCCAAGTGGCATGAAGCTCTAGAATACATCGAAACACAGTTCCCTTTTCTCTGGTTTGGTTGAATGCCGTTTTTCATATTATAAAAATCTAATAAATAACTACTATCAACCTACCAATTGTTTGTGATAATCCCAATTGCACGTAATTTATATTAAAAAATTCACAACCCAAATGAAGTGACTTATCTTAATGCAAATATTTTGTCATGTCTCTTTTAATGAAGATTTTTATGATTTTGTTTCCGTAAGAAACACTGTTAGCTTCTCTACATTCATACAACTCGTCATGCTCAATTTTAAATTGTATTTGTTTTAACCTTGTTTTGTTAGCTTTGGTCTTCTCTTCCTATGGAAGACTAAAAACAAACATGATAAAAATACAGGCATCATCATTCAATGTCCAGATAATCTTCCTCGATCATAATTTTTTTTTTATAATCAAACATACACTTCTACTTTGTATGTTCACTGATAATCTTGTAGGATTCATTTACCATATAACTAAACCCTTTTAACACTTAAATCACTGCTCCCACGCTAATTGATGATTCTTTTATTTTATGATAAATAGTGGTTTAACCATTGGATAAAACAAGGATGTGTAACACAGCATGTATTAAACTTTGAAATATTGGAGTATCTATAAAAGTGTATATTTGAACATGAGTTTTATTATTGGATAAATGTGTCGCACATTTGTGATATAAAATATAAAAAATTTCAAATATAACACATCCCTTCCATTCTGAGAAAATAAGTTTCGCTTACTCAAGTGTTTAATAAATTGTGAATGATTCATTATTTTTAATTTATTTTTTCTGATTATTGACATTATTGTATGTAGTCATGACTGGAAAATGTTGCACAACTATGTTGCAATTTATATTATTTCATTTTACTTTAGTCATTATAAGGATTTAAATTTTCACACTTTGACACAAATTGGAAAAAGTATTATTCACAACAAAAACAAATACATGACTTGTATTACTGTTTTGCAATACAGTTTCATCTCAAGAATTCTTATTTTTTTTATTTATAAAAGGCAACTCATAAGCACCACTTAAAAAATTCAGATGTCATTACATCCGAGTACAAGTATGTTTAAAATTAGGATGTCAATGATTACAGAGTTCACTTTTTACTATCCATCAGACTATTGGCACTGATAATTCTGCCGTAGATATTTAGGCAGATTTCTTATTTATTATGAAAATAATATTGTAAGATGATAAATCCACGAAGCTGGTCAATATATTGACTGCTAAATAATTTATTTTAAAATTACAGCGGTGCTGAAAAACTTGTCCCGATATAATATTCTTAAAAAATATTACAAAGGTGAGAACAGACATAATTTATTGTCATATACCTTTGCAAACTCATTCAGTATTCAGCACCGTTAGGCAAATTTGGGTTCACTTGGTTTTGAATCCATCCAAATATATTTAAAATTAAACACCAATAATGAGTGTTTTCAGCACCTAGCAAATGTTTATATGAACATGTCAAAATATATTCTGAAGCATTTTTTATAGACCAATGAATTTTTGTTTATAGATGATAGAAATGGCTCGAATTGAATTATAAATTGTCTATAAACTAGATCAAGTATTGAAATTAGAGCTCTTTTAACACTATCAAGCTGGGTGCTACTTGCAAGATTGTTGCATATTGAGTGCATGCATTATATGTATTCATTAAAATGACTTATAGTAGTATTGATAAAGTATCTTTCAAAACAAGTTTCAGTGACACAAATAAATGCCATTATCTTCATAGAGCAAAGTCCCTACTACATTATGACAGAAAAAAAGGCACAGGGGTAATAAAACCTATGGATTTTACTTTAAAATAGAAAACTTCATGATAAAATCAAATACATGTCATATGAAACTAATAGGCGTTTTTTTTTCATAAATGTCAACATTTTAATGTTTTTATATATATTGTGAGGTTGCCAATTAAGACAAACTAAGTAAAAATCTTCGAAATTTGCACATATTTTTTTTTAGGAAATAACATGAAAGTATCCATTTTTTTAAAGAATTTTTGGAGTATAACAGTAAACAAAATATTCGGTATGTGTAAGAATACAACTAGTGAAAAATATGTCAAAATTTGTGAATTTTTAAAAAATTATGGAAAAATATATCTAATAATTAATAAATTTTGGAAAAGGCGGTTTAAGTTGTGCTAGGTATAAAAAACAAATTGCAGAGATGTCATTTTCAAGTTATGCTGTATTACATACTATAAGGTCGGTAATGAAAAAGTTTACAGAATGGTTTTCTAAAGCGAAAACTTTGTTTGTTCGAAATTTGCATTTAAATTGACGTATGGAATTTTTATTTTGCAGTATGACTGCAAACTGACATATAATGTGAGTTTTACCTGCAAAAAAGTATTGATTACAGTAGAGTTCAAATTTCCAGACCTAAACGGGTCAGATAACCAAGAATGACGAATAATCTGGAACTACAGTTCTGGAATACTTTTACACACTTTATATCGAAAATAATAAAAAAACTTAAAGAATATTAACTATTTTAAGTGCTTGTACATATTTCCTGACTTAAAAGAAATATTAACAGTAGATACAAATGTTATACTTTTTTTCTTAAAATTCAATTAGTTTGTTTTATAAACACGCAGTATTGTTAATGAATTATATTAGTCAATTAATTAAACTGTTTTCATTTTTAGCAATGAAACATGTTCTTAAAATCGGCATTATATAATTTTTTTACACTTTGATTATAGTTGGATAATCTTGAATGCCTAATTATTGAGACTCGACTATTAATTAATATTAAGTAAAATTTACTGTCTCATAAATTTAGAACTGGATGATAAACTAATAAAATAATATATTAAATATGTATAATAAAAAATAGTACCAAATTTGGAGAGGAAATTGGGAAAGAGGAATGTGCAGTGGAAGAGGAACAGGAAAATATATCAACAGCTGTCGCACATACAAGGTTCTGAAAATTGAAAAGACGAAATATATTGTAAAATATAAACATTCATGCCAATATTAGTAATTTTTTTTAATCACCTGTGATTCGGCCAGTACATTGTTAATAAAGGAGAAATACTGGTGAACACGTTCACTGCGTATAAAATACTTAATGTCATACAGAGATGCTGAAAATTTGCGAATTTTTGAAAATCCATAACTTTGTTAAAAATTAAATTCTAGTTTCTATTGAAACATCATATACAAGTGTATTCCTTCGTGTCTTCAAAACACATCAAACCGGCGACAAATCCTTATCGGGAGACGTTTATGAGTGCACTAAACATTCAAGGCTCCGGTGTCCATACAAATATTTTGTATGGACACGGGAGCCGTATTCGACGCAGTGAACGTGTTAAGAGATCCACTCAAAAAGTAGGGTACGATTCCACAATTATTTCTGACTAGGAAGATATGCTATCACTTGAGTCACTGATGATTCACAAGATCTAAGATATTTGGAGAATGATTATTCCCTTTTCTTTTTTTTTACATGTCAGTATCTCTTAGAGCAGTATTTCTCTAGTATTTATAGTCAACATACACGTATAAAAACACATCTTGGTTCTAAAAAAAAGAAACTACTAACCTGATATAATACAAATAGGATAAAAGAAACTGGATGTTTATTTACATTTATATTTGGTTACAATAAGTTGCCATAAGAATTAATTGAAATGGTCAAGTGTTAATTAGTGTTTTTTAAATACAGTTTGGTTTATCAACCAATAATGATGACCAAGAAATATTATGCTTGTTCGAACCTTTTATATTTTTATAAATAAAATCTATAGGACATATCTGGATCAAAGAATTTGCGGGAAGCTGTTTGTATTAAAAAATACAGAATTAAAAAAAAATATCTTTTTAGTTTTTATTTAATTTGTTAAAAACTTAATTTCAACTGAAAAGCAACTTTTAACTACAAATGTACAGTAGACGCTACAAACCAGTTTTAATGAAGCCTTGAATATGTTTGTTGGGTTAAAACTAAATTAAATTTATTAATATGTAATGTATGGTATGTGTATGAATGTGCATGTTTCAAGCAAATTGGTATTTTTTTATAACACAAAATAATAGTTTTTTTATTAATTTTAATAAATTGTTATCACCCTCCCATTGTTTTTCATCAGGTCAATAAACGCTTACTAGTGCCTTCAAATACTTTGGCTCTTACATTGGGAATGGGATAATGAATGAACCCTGATGCAATAAATAGAAAAAGCCTGAATTTAATGAAAACATGTCACTGGTATGATTTGCAACAAATGCATGCCAATGTAGATAAAGTATGGAATTGATAAAGGTGCCATACATTTTTATTTTACACGAAAATTATATATAAATATGTACACAAAATATATGTACAACCAAGTACCCTATTTTACAGATGACATTTTTTACTGATTGTTGATTATAATTTAATTCCGTAGTCTATGTGATTTTGAAAAAAAAAAAAAAAAACAATTTGAATGAGGAATTTTAATAGTGACATTTATAATGAAATGTTCAGATACGTTTAAAAATTACTTAAAGAAATTGTTTGATGAACTCTGTTTGAGATGAAAATTGAGGGAAGAGAAGGTATAGAGCAGCTGAAGAAAATATGGATTAGGTACAAGATCTGGTGCTGGGAGTAAGTCAAGAGTTGGTCTATAACAAAGAAGTGTCATAATTGGAGAATAATAAAGCCAACATCATATAGGAGCAAAAAAGCGAGGAAGGAGAAGTAAAAACTAATCTTGTTTCCGCTTTTGTCATAAAACTTGAAATGAAGTAATATTATGTAAATTAATTCTTGCGATGAATCTGACTGAACTACACAAATAGCAAAGCCACCATCCAAGTTTATGTAAATTGGGCCTGAGGATTTAATCTGATTTTGTAATTTCAAAATAATTAATATTTATTGAAAGTATAGAGAGCTCTGAATAGACTCGAAAGTAGGGATGATTAAATGTAAGGTGAACATGCAGAGATAGGATTTCTTGAGCAAAAGTAGTATTGAATGGGATCATGAGGGTATACAGGACTCTCGACACAAGCTAACTTATCCGAACATCGAGACTACATGCTTGGATCAAGACCTGATTAACGGGAACGATAAGGTGCTGGGATCTCTGTGGCCTCCTACTGGAAACATGAGGCATAATATTGTACATGATCTGGATACGGAAACAAATTAATAAATTACGTATTATAAATATTAATGAAATCAAGTTCCACATACATTAGAAATACATTCAAAATAATAAAATACTCTTGGACCAGATCCAAAAACTCGAATGAAAGCTCAGAATAAAAATTGAATTTTTCGTATTGACATGTTATATAAAATATGATTAATTACTGACCATAGTGATTCAAAGGAGCAGAGATTTATCGTGTTTTAACAAACTGTCTAAAACTTTTTTAGAAACCCCATTAATCATTTTAATATGCTTTTTCATAACTATATTTTTTAAGAAGTTTATTACATACATTTCATCATTCATGTCCTTTTTGGAGTAGGCAGAGAGGATAGATCTCCATGTCTTTCTATCCAAGTAATGGTTTTCCTTGTCTAGTCCACATTCATACACCCCATCATAAATACTTTCCTGTATCTCATACTTCGTATTTTCCCTTATTAAAAAATTTAAAACTATCTCCTTCCACTCTTTCCTCGCTCTTCATTAATTTTGGACAAACATTTGTATTGTAAGTCCTTCGCAATTTATTCTCTCAATGTGGCCAAATGATCTAAACATTCCTTTTTTAAGTCTACTTATAACATCCATTTATAACTAAAAGTTTTCTCTGATCAGATAATTTCTTAATCTATCAAACATAATACCAGATATTCTACGCAGAGTGTATTTATACTGCATTTATTCCACTCTTATAACACCCTTTCAAAGTCCAGGCTTTGCTTTCATACATCCAAACTGGCACTAGCACACCTCTATGGGCAATAATTTTTGAAGATTTTTCAATTGATTTATTGCATTGACCTTATTTGTAGTGACACAAAGATTTTTTTATGAACTTCAAACAAATAATGCGTTTGTCATATTGTTTTATTAACTTCTAAATAACTAAAAGGATATTGAAAAACATTCCCTCTTATTATTAGTTTCTTAAAACATAAAAATCATTGAAGAGGTACTCGAAAATAATTTTCTATAAATCTACTATATTTTTGTCTGTTAAGTTTTTCATATTAGTTGGCAATAATTAGGGAAAGTTATATGATAATGTAATGTTAAGATTGATTCAGATTGTCAATAGTTTAGTTTTAGAGTTGATTTCAATCAAGTCATCTTTTTTAAAGTATATAGATTTTTTCTGAATAAAACATACCACAAAATAAAAAAAATTGATTTAACATTGCTGAAATATAAAATATGCATTTAATCTCAATCGAAATCTAGAAGAGGAAATATATATCGTTTTTAAATATTCATAGTAAAGTTATGTAACATTTTATGATCTAACTATGTTTAATCCAAGACGGTCAATATTCTTATGATGATAGATACGAATAATAAAAAAAAACATAGTTGTATATTACGCCAATAATCAGGAAAAATGTTAGTGCAATTATTTACCGCAAACAAGTGGTAGATGGAAAATAAAAGTCGAATCAAATAAGGATTAAATATAGACAAAAAATAATACGGTCCAAGTAAAAGCATGCAAAACTTACATATGCAAAATCTACATAAAGCTTTTTCAAAAAAAAGTTGGCCTGTTTCAAAGTGGCCTTTTAAGTAAAAGAAAAAGAAAGAAATAAAAAAGAAACAAAAAAAAAGAAAGAAAAAAGCCAATATTCAACCAAACCAAACCATTACCCTGAAATGTTGAATATTGCCAAAAGTACTTTACATTAATTCATTATGGACATTAAAAGGTTGGAAAAATTACACTACAAATAAATTAAGACATGTAAAACAAAAAAAGGATTCATATAGTCAACAAATGCAGAAATAAAATTTGATATCAAAGAAATCACTACTAGTTTGAGGTAATACTGAGGGTGCTTTTAATATTTATAAAGGTTTTATAGTTGGGAATTCTAGATTGTCGGGTACTATTTCCATTCAAAACTATTATTGCATCGGAATCGACATTTTGCTGGCATTTGAAGAAACTTTACATAAAACTAAGAGAGCTTTTGTTTGAATAATACATCATAGGAAATCACCCGGTATAAGGGTGGTTTTGTATTATGTTAGCCTGATTTTACCACTCTACACCTTCATGTAACATTTGTCTGAAAGTGTGAATTTAAGAAGCCTTTTAAAAGTTTCTAAACCATTCAGACGTTGCAATAAGACTCTGTGACTTTCTAACTCAGTGAATAGAAGAATGCTTTCAATTTGATAAAGTAACATTGATTCTTGTTCGCGTTTTGATTTTTTTTTAAAACCAAAAATTGATTTAAATATTGTTTTATCAACCTGGTGTCAATTTTAAGAGGGGTTTCAGAAAGTATTTGAGTTCTGTATTACCAACTTGGGAGAATATTAAAAAAAATATTGGAAATAGCATATTCGGTACAACCAAGAAATGTGCGAAACTCAATGTCTAAGCACTAAAGCTAGCTTATGAGAGATGGGCTGGTCATGAACAGCCCGTGGATGATATGTGATCAGCAAAGTTATCGTGGTCAAACCCATTGAGAAAAGAAGTGTTGGAGACAGCTCAGGCAGTACAACAGCATGACCCAGGAAGCACATGCAGTGAAAATAGCTAATTATAGAACTGATGTTGAATACTGAAGGGAATAGCAAGGATTGTTGCTGGAGGCCGGACCCACTAAGAGCTATTGTGTCACTGATTCATACGCTCCTCAATATATCTTCATTAGTGATGTAGACACGTTGAATTACATGATAGGAAGGCATGATCATCTTCAATAAATTACTTTCTTAGTTCACTAATTATGCTTTTACCTTCTATTTCACCTGAAGAAAGCTTCAAGATAGGAGATAGAAACACATGTTGCGGTAAAAAATATAATGGAATAACAAAATGGAGTTCCACAACGTTAAAGCCGAGTCTTTGATTGACATATCCTTTTTATTGTTTTTGTGCTATATGCAAATAAGAAAATTAAAAAATGGCAAGAGCTCATTTTTATCCTTGTCGCTGGAATGATTTAGAAATAAAATAAACACTTGGCAATACTCAACAGATACGGCAATAGAAAAGAGAAATAAATAAATGATTAATAGAAAATAAAATAAAATGAAACGATTAGTAAATACTCAACTAGATACATCTTGTTCATTAGGTTTATTGTCGCTTTGAAGGAGATCATTGATATAATGCATAGCTGTGCGTGTATAAAAGAAGAAATAGTTATTAATATAAAAGCACTACTTAAAATGTTCAATAATGAAATAGATCCAAGTAGACGACAATCAATGTCGATGTAAATAAACTCTAACTCTTTAAAAAACTGCTTGCTCGTGGCTGATCATATGCTCGAGGAATGATATGACATTTGATTGGTAGATTTAAAAGTTATTTTTAAATATATTTATATGCCTTTGACATTATTTGAATAAATACTATATATGTACATATTTTTAGTTTTTTTTTGGTATAATGTGAAGTTGTGGGCTGAAAAACATTTGTGTTGCCCCCAGTCAGGTTTTTTTTTCTACATTGGGGTAATGACTGGTCAGTGGGATCATACAATATGAGCTGAACCCAGACATTTTATAATAATAGCATCACGTTTGGATTGTTTGTTGTGAATCATATAAAACCTTTGTGCTCCCCTGATGATGAGGTGAAAGCCTAGTTACACAAAGTGAAATAAACAGTGTTAGATAAAACAAATGACAATGTCTTTAAACCTCCACAATGTTAATCCCTTAACTATAAATAATATGTATAATATAAAACCTATATTTTTTTCTTTCTTTGTTTTAGTAGCCAATAAAGGAAATGATTATTACTATGATCATGGAAATCTATAATCTGAATATTGGCTATATTTGAGGACTAATTTTTATACTCTTGATCATTCATTTCTGACCAGCTTGACATTCATGATTATTGAAATTCTTATATTTTCATCTATTTTGAATTATACAAAACTATGTCCACCCTGAGAGAATGAGTTATGAAAAACTTCTAAACATATGTATGTCTGAAAGTAATGGGGAGCAAGAAAGAGATAGATAAAGCTTGGCGAGGAAGATGAAGTGTGAATATGGAATGTGTGATTCCCGAGCATTAATGAAATGCGGAAGTATGTACTCGGACTTATAAAACACAGTGAGTAATAATTTCTAAAGACTTACTAAGCAATCATGTTCAGTTTTTTTTTTAACTAAGTAGAGCAAGTGTCAACTATTATTATATTTCTTAAGTTCTCAAATATTAATTAAGTGACTTATGATTATTGTATGTCTGTCGATTGTTGGATGATTCAGGTCAATACATAATATATCTTTGTAATATTCAAACATGTTTATAAAAATAATATTTATACGAATCATCACCTTGTATTCAGGTCAATATAATATATATTTTTGTAATATTCAGACATGAAGAATCGCAGTCCAGTATGAGTAATAAATACACATATCTATCCAATCCAAAAATCAGATCAAATTCCAGCAACGATTAATTGCGTCTACATGGATTTCAAATCACCGAGCCTCAGTTAAAATATCTACTTGTTCAATATATTCATATTAATTTACGCTTCAGAGATATTAATTGGAATAGCAAAATTTATGCATTAATTAATTTTTAATGAAATGTTCTCGCTTCAAATACATGTTACAACTAATAATGCACTCTAATGCATAAGTGATCTAAGTCGTAATACATTCAAAAGAATATTTAAATATTAAATAAATACTACCGATTTTAAATAAGCCAATTAATTAATTAAAGATTTTTTTAAATTGCCATGACGGTTAGGGATTTCGGAAATTTTAAAAATCAATAGAATCTCTAGTTAATGATATGGGAAATATTTTTTCAACTCATTTGACAAAAGATTGGATTTATATATCGTCGGGTTACTGGCACAAATTGGTAACTAACATTTTACTGTTATGGAGATATTTCAATTTAAAAGTTGAAACTCCTTCCAATAAATAAATGTACATTGATCTGATTACATGCATATTTTCGACTGTATGACAATAGTATTAGCAGTTAAAAATCAATTTTAAATATGTACAATATGTACATTGGCCACTTGATAATAATTACAAAAAAATTGAAATTTCGCATTTACCAATTTCTGCAGAAACCCGATGATTATTTAAAAAATAATCTGTCTCACATTGCATATTTCTTGAGATATTTTAAGAATCACAAATTGCCTTGTAAATACAGAAAAACTTAAAGAATTCAACCATTAACTGCTGTTTTAATGACTTTGAATTTTGCTTATTCAATGTTTAAAATAAAAAGAAAAAATTCTAGGTGGGATATTTTTAGCATTTATAATTAAAATTTTCAAGCAGATATGGTTTTTAGCAGAATAATAATTGCTTATAAAGTATAATTTTTCTACTAACATTGTAGAAAATGTAACATTGAATGCTGTATCATAAATCATTTCCAATCCTCAATGGATTACTGACACTAAGTAATTAATAGGTGTGTCTTCGTAGGACAATATGATGAAATTTATAACTTTTTTCTGATAAATAATAATACTACATACATTGATGAATAAATAGTGTTTTGAGTACCTACATTGATATTACAAACTAATCAAATTCTCATCCAGTATGATTTTCATTTTTTTTTTTAAAGTTATTGAAAGGTCACTCTGCTGATATCACACAAAAGTGACAACGGGATGATTCCCAATGCCACCACGATGCAGACAGGTCTTTTGTCCCAGGGAGACGAATATTAAGCGGATAAGCAATTTGGCTTAATGTGAAATAATATTAGATAAAAAAATTATACTTTAATTAAATGGCATTTTCTACCATACTTAATTTAAAAAAGCAAGATCAACAAGATTATGTTTAAATAAAAATCATGTTTGTTTCATAAAAACTCGTTTTCAGATTTTATGTGGTAATAATTATCATTGAGAAAAATATCTTAGTAATGTCAGCAAGTAAGTGTGCTTTAGAAGCAATATCATTTGGATGCATTTATGCAAGAGAAGTCTAACACACACAAAATACTTTAGATACATTTATTCAATTTTAAAGTTATATCGCTATTTTAAGGTGCATGGCAAAAGTATCTGACCTCTTATTCATATGACAAACTAAATGTGATGAATAAAAGTTTGAACATTTTAAATGTCATCCACATTAAAGAAATATTGGTCGTGACTTTGTAAGCACGTAACAAACCGGAATCATTTCGCCTGAACAAAGCCTCGAGGTAAGATGTAGCAAAATGCATTTCGGAGATTAAGGTAATAATTGAAATAACAAAGCAATTTATTATTCTTGAGTTCCACAAAGTTAAAGCGAAATCTTTGATAAATGTGTATTGGATCCATTTTGCATACACGTCCAATTGACTAGTAATAATATTATATCAGATTCAAGCAATTTAAAAATATATTGGATATTTAATTATGATTTATAAAAACTACTTATAAAAAGCATGCTCAAGTTTTGAAATAAATTAAAAACACTACATGAATTGGTGATAACTCTCAATATTTTCTATATACTGTGTTTAGGATATCTAAAGAAAAAAAAAACAATACATAAATGAAGACAATTTATAAAAATACATATATTGTAGAAAGTAAAATAAAAAAGCAGTTCATGTCGATCAGTATAATATATAAAAAAATAACATCATTGTATTGTATTACACTTGACGATGTATACATTACAACCGGTGGGCTTATTGGCATGTGGCAGTCTCTTCCAACCAAGCAGAAAGATATTTAAGAGACCTTAAATGAAAAGCAGACTGAAATCTTTTTTTTAAATCTGGGTTGTAAGAGGAATCGAATCTGCAACACCCGGGTTGGAAGACAAATGTCTTACCAACTAGACCATGAAAGCCATCATTTATCACTTCCATAGATTATTTTTATATTAAAGAAATTGTCAATTAATACATGTCTAAATAAATATTTAACTATACAAAAATTACTGTGGTTTGAAATATCATAGTATAAATAGGCCAAAACCCGTACGACGGCTATCGCCAAAGAAAAAATACGAGAATTGAATTTTGAATACAAGAGAGCGAGAGAGGAATACTTGGATTCTCTCCGAAAGTAATTCGAAATTTGAATCTCGGTGGGTCCGTGATACTGAACAGATTTTAAATACCTAGCTAACAATTGTTGAACCGGTGTAAAAGGGGACGATGTATAAATGATATATATATACAGGGTGTCCCAAAGGGCAACGTCAAGCCGGTATCGAGGAAGAGGCCAGCTTATGAGGGTTCAGAATAAAATTTTTTTTTTTGAAAAAGCCTTATACTTTTCGAGTTATAGGCATTTCTTCGAAAATTGTAAAAGTAGCTACACTGAGCCGAATGTTTGTATATTGTGACTAAAAATTTACATATTTTATGATTTTAATGGTTGTATCGCAATCCTAGATAGACCTGCTATTAGTCGGAGTCAGATATAAAACAAAAAAAAATTTGCACGTTTGAAAAAAAAATTGTTTTTGTCCGGTCATAAAAAATAATATTTTTTATCAGCCAACTTTAACTCATCATACTGTAAAAATAATGTACTACGCTAACCTGGCAAGTTACATCAAAAGTTGGCCTGTTTAGTCAGGATTTCAAAATAGTACAATACATATCTACTACTCCTTTAAAAATAATTTTAAAACATTAATTTCTGAAATTAAAGATCGAATTCAAAAATTTTGAGCGAGACAAACGATACGGCGGATGAACGAGTTAACTAGTGCATCCGCCGTATCGTTTGTCTCGCTCAAAATTTTTGAATTCGATCTTTAATTTCAGAAATTAATGTTTTAAAATTATTTTTAAAGGAGAAGTAGATATGTATTGTACCATTTTGAAATCCTGACTAAACAGGCCAACTTTTGATGTAACTTGCCAGGTTAGCGTAGTACATTATTTTTACAATATGATGAGTTAAAGTTGGCTGATAAAAAATATTATTTTTTATGATCGGACAAAAACAATTTTTTTTTCAAACGTGCAAATTTTTTTTTGTTTTATATCTGACTCCGACTAATAGCAGGTCTATCTAGGATTGCGATACAACCATTAAAATTATAAAATATGGCAATTTTTAGTCACAATATACAAACATTCGGCTCAGGGTAGCTACTTTTACAATTTTCGAAGAAATGCCTATAACTCGAAAAGTATAAGGCTTTTTCAAAAAAATTTTTTAAATTCTGAACCCTCATAAGCTGGCCTCTTCCTCGATACCGGCTTGACGTTGCCCTTTGGGACACCCTGTATATAAACAAATTTTATGAATTTATGAATATATATTTTCATAAATGTAGAATTTGTTTTACTTCCGTGAATATTTCACGGGTTGCAACTAGTTAAATAACATTGTTGTATTAAAATGTTGTCTTCAAATGTATTCATGTAATATCAATTTGAAATCTGATTAACAATAATTGAGCATCATCATCGATTACCGGGATGAGTTGAGTGATTTTATAGGTTTGCTTTGTGTTGGGTTTCTCTTTTTTACTATATTTTTGTACAACTTTTTTATCTTTTGTTTCAAAAAAGTCATTTGACCATTGAAATAAAATAAACCACATTTAAAAAGGTGTTTTAAAGATTAAAAGAGTTATCTCAGTCATAACAGGCTAAAGTGTGTCCAATAGGTCACTTCAATTATCTTGTTTTTATTATCGTCTGACATTGGACTTGTCTCGCTACAAATTAGCCCGGGCATAGCAACACAACACTCCACCTGTGCCAACTCGGATTAATCTAATCAAGAAAAGTATTCATATAAAAAAAATAATTATAACCCAGCTATTCAATGCAGTGTATTCTCAATATATCCTATAATAAATGGAGAATCCATTGCACTGTCAAGTGAAAGTATAAGAGAATGTGTACGTGCAATGTGGGTAATTTATGTAAATACAGTATGAGTCTTATCTACTGCCACATATGGTCGAATGCGTCCGTATTGAATGGATAAATTTGATTTATTTGACAGTTCTGCATACAATGTTTTCATAATTAGCAACCTCTCTGTATATGTTTGCTAATTATGAGTACTATTTTAACTGTATTTTTGTGAACCAAAAAATAGTAAAATGAGTATGTTTAAAGCAGGAATGAAAGTCTATTAAGATTACAGTCAAACCTCGGGTGAATGGAGGAGTCTACAGATGCTATCATGAGTTACATGGCAGAATGATATACAAGCTACACAACCATTTCAATGTTCCTTTCTTCATTTTAAGCTTTATGTTCATTTTCAATTCACATTCTTTCCTAACATTTATTCTGTTTACATTGTTTTGACACACATTCTACATAATCCTCTTATTTCTACCATATTTGTCTTACTTTAATCACTTTTCCCCACTCAAAGTATCGTTGGAATATATTGGACCAATATTCCATTAAAAATCCATTTACTTAATTTTTACTATATTAGGGTGAATAATGTTAATGCATGCTTAGTACTACTGTGTGCACAGTGGTGCACATTGATGTATGGAAGTGATGCATGGGCAATAAAATGGAGTGATAAGAGCAAAATAAATGCGGTAGAAATGCGTGCCTTGCATATAATATCTGGTATTACAATGTTCGATATAGCAAGGAATGATCGGATAAAAGATAACTATTTGTTACAGACGGATGTTTTAAGTAGAATTAAGAAAGGTATCTATAAATGGTTTGGCTATTTTGAGGGAATGACTTATGAAAAAAAAAATGTATACATCTGAATGTAGAAATAATTTTTTTTAAATTAATAGAGAATGAGGTACACCGAAGTAAGAGTGAAAATATTTTTTTGGAGAAATTTTAACTGAAGGAAAGATATGAAAAACAGAAGAGCATAAATGGATGGACAAGGTGAGAGCTGTGTATGGCTTGAAAGGCGAGATCTATCCTCTTTGCTTGTCAAAACGGACATGGCGTAATGGCACTGTCTGTATGTAATGATATTAAAAAAGAAAAAACTTTACTTAGTTACAATTACTGCTGGTCAAAACAAGGTCAATGTTACGCTGATAATTTATGTTAATCACAAATAAACTGGTTCTTGAACTGGTTTAATTTCTATTAAAAAGTATTTGCAGTAGTGAAAGAGTATCGCAAAAAATACTATACAGACTGTCCTCGGCTTTCGTACATAATGTGAGTACAAAAGTATAGCAATATAAAAATAATGGAAAGGTGTGTTTTAAAATATTTATTTTAAAATAGAAATGTTTTAAAATATTTATTTAAAAATAGAAATATAGTCGAAATGTTCATGGATGTAAAATATAAACAATACTAGTTAACGAGATGTAATATTTATTCAAAAATTAAGGAGACGTATACGTACCACTATCAGGTGTTTTTTATTATAAAATTAGCCATAAGTAGTGAATTTTTCGGGTATTTATAATTTAAACTCATAGACTACAAAATTCAATTACAATAGTTGCTAATAAATGAATAAGTACGAAATATGGACAAAAATGAAATGTACGACAGTCAAAGACAATGACTCCAGATGTCAACTGATGAATAGAACACACAACACGTGTTGTAGGACCAAAGACTGGAACAAAACTGATAGTAAAAAATGACCATACAAAATTCGTCATTTTCGTCCGGACAACCTAATATTAATTAATCATAGTGACATTACATACCATACACTTGATTCACCTCTTTTGTAATATAAAATCAATCAGGTACCATTCACTCTATATTCTCTCAGGAAAATAATTAATGAAAGCTGTATTCATTCAAAAAGCATGTCAATATAATAAGCCCATATTAAACTGTTTATTTCCAATGAAATTAACTGTTTGACAAATTTTTGGTTCACAAAAAGTAACTATCCTTCATTAAAAAAAGGTTTAATATTGATTTTGAATTATGCTATATGGTGAAAAAAGCATTATATATGTGAGGTGTGTGGAATATATGCAAATAATTTAATGATAAAGCTATCATACTTGCATTAGGTATGTGTTTTTTGATAAAATTTCTATGTGAAAATATAAGAGCATATGTGTGAGTTTGCTTTGAAACGTATTTTTCTTGGAACACAATTTTTCTTGAAAATTTATTTTTATAACATATAAATGACTTTTACCAATATTATGGAAAACAGAACTAAACCTAAAATTATATACAAAAACTAAATATAATTTAAACCCACGTGTGAATAAAAATTTCTATTTTATTAGATTAAATATCTTAGGTTACACCTTTTCTTTGTAGTTATGACAAGCCAATTTCAGTTTCATATTAACTGAACCAAACCTCACAGGTACATCACAAGCACAGTTCTGTTATCAACATTCTCACAACGCAAAACTTGCACAGCAAAATATTCAATAACAGAGTTGTGATTGTAACAGACCTGTGATGTTTACTCAAAAAACCGGCCTTCAATAAGTTATGAAAAATCAGCAAAAATACTGATCATTTTAATTTAATAATGGACATCTTAAACATTTTTGACAGCCTAAAACAACAAGAAACTGACAAATTAGCTAGTGATGTAAATCAATAGATTTAATAAGAACTATAAATTGTATTAAACCTATAGATATAATTTTAATTGCATTTTATAAATCAAATAAATCAGTTGTGCATAAAATAACCAATCCACAATTTATTTGTTTTTAGATAATTGAATGGTGAACACCTGAATGAACAGGTTTTGTATTGTATTACACTTTCATTGTATACCTGGCGAGATGAGCGACATGTGGCAATCTCTTCCAACCAACCAAAAGGATGTTAAAGAGGCCTTAAGCAAAAGACTGAAATCCTTTTTAAAAAAATCTGGGTTCCAACAGGAATCGAATCCACAACCACCAGGCTTACAGACAAGTGTCTTACCAACTAGGCAACAGAGGTTAATATATACAATGGTTGGATTTGTAATAAAATACACTTTTAATAGCTAAGTTAATAACTTTTAATAGTGTTTCCTCATTCAATGCTTTTTGTCATCTAAAAATATAATTTTATGGATTGAATTTTTTACACAAGTCAACTTAAATTAGTTAATGACATATTACATTGGAAAGTATACAATACAACAAGCCCTAAGTATAATATTAAAATTAAAGGGTACTATTGACTAAAGGGTATTTAAAATTCTTATAATTTAAATAATAAATAAAGTTTAAAATAAACTCACCAGACTCTGCCATATCATCGATTTGTGTGTGGTATTTGAGGAAGTATGGTCGGATGATTCTGTTGTAGATAAACATAGATCCATTGATGTCCAGGGGGACGAAGCACCAAATTTGGAAGATGCACTGGAATGCAAGAATAGAAATTTATACATAACTTTTAATTAAATTGTTGAATTTACGTTTCTTACTGAATTAATATTCTGTATATGTTTTCTCATCATAAGTTTAAAATTTAAAGACTTAACAAGTCTAATTTTGAACATTAAAATCGATTTTCTCAACACAGTAGACTCTCGCCATCCAGGAAAAAAAAACCCAGATAATTAAACTCATTCATCAACAACTACACCGACAACCCTTTTTCATTTCTGTAATTACAGTAGAGCGCCGATTATCTGTAGTAATTGGGGGACACTAGCTCAGATAAATGAAAAACACGATTAATACAAATTAAGTTTTTATTGAGTTGAAATGCTTAATAAATTTTGCTACACAAGATATGTAGATGAACAAGCTCTCTCAATGTTTAACAGATAGAACCGTTAAAAGTCGGTACCATACCATAACAATTATATCGGGAAGCCACATGTTTTCGTGTTGGTGTGGACGTGGGGAAACACCGCTAACTTACTAACATTAGTCAATTGGTAAAATTGGAAATAGATATTTTTCCGGATTACTGAAAAAAAAAATTGTTTTATAGAGATCCATGGTTAATTCAACTCACGGATAATTGGCGCTTTATTATATTTCATATTTATGTTCTATAGTAAAAACATATTTTTTACATTTCGACATAGTCACCAAGGATTTTAAAAAAATATAAATGATTCAAACAGCGGGGCGATCACCTGAAAAAAATTAGGAAAATACAAACCGGTGTGAAATTAACGCAAGGACTCTAAAACTAATCACAGAATATTGAAAAGTCAAGAATAAATAATATTTAACGTCGAATCACGAGCAACTGTCGTTAGCAAATTGCAATAGACACATTTATACCGGATTCTATTATAGCTATAGGATTGGATGTCACAAATGAAAGTATACTATACTTTTTTCAGTACAAGAATTCATAGCACTATTGTGAGAATAGAATTAGAAGTTTTTGACTCTCTTCTTTTGGTAATTTTTTAAGAGTGGGAGGAGAACATTGTAAGGGCAGTGTCAATCTGCCAGTGGAGATGGAAATGCAGCCTACGGAACAAAATTTAATACTCACTAACCATAAAAGTCAGATAATTTGTTTAAAGTTATAATTGTTTGGTTTCTCTACTGTTACTTGTCATTTTGAATGTGTTACTATATATTTTCTACATTCTAGACACATCTGATAATCCTGTAAGAGTCAAAGGGTTCATTATTGAATATGAGCAGCTTTTATCACATTTTTCATGAAGCAATGTACATTTTGATTGGCTAAATGATTGAGGTTAAAATTAATCAAGACCCAGTGTTTATTAAAAGCATAAATTTTATTGGTTGATCGCAAACTATTGGGAGTACAAATTAGTTCGGTCCGTTTCCAAAAGATGGCTCTGGCTGTTATGAATGGTTCATAGTGACAGCCGATTTTGACAGTTTCAGAGAGGTTAGACATCTGCCAATAATATTCAGTTTATATCGCTTTGAGTTTCATGCAAAAACCTTGTTTTGTACAGTGTTGAAAATGTCGAATTTTGTGTTAACCATGCAGCATTTGCGGGAGGTTTTAATTTTCTGCTTTAATTGGAAGAAAAGTGCAGCTGAAGCCCATCAAATGCTTGTCGAAGTTTATGGTGATGCTGCTCCAACTGATAAATCATGTAGGGAATGGTTTCGACGTTTCAAGGATGGAGATTTCAGCGTCGAAGACAAGCCTCGCTCTGGACAGCCAAAAAATTCGAAGACAAAGAATTAGAGGCATTATTCGAAGAAGATTAGAGTCAAACGCAAGAGGAGCTTGCAGAATCATTGGGAGTGACTCAACAAGCCGTTTCCATATGATTCAAAAACAAGGAAATTGGGTGCCTTATGAACTGAAACCGAGAGACGTTGAAAGGCGATTTTTCACTTGCGAGCAGCTGATTCAAAGGCAACAAAGAAAAGGTTTTTTGCATCGGATTATAGCTGGAGATGAGAAGTGGATATTCTACGACAACCCCAAGAAGAAAAAATACTACGCTAAGCCCGGTCAATCGTTGCCATCGACCTCAACATCAACACAAAAACCGAACTTACATGGTTCGAAGATCATGCTCTGTATCTGGTGGGACCAAAGGGGTGTTGTTTACTATGAAGTGCTGAAACCTGGCGATTCCATTACGGGCGATCGGTATCGGCTACAATTAATTAGTTTGAACCGTGCATTGCGAGAAAAACGGCCGGAATACGAGCAAAGACATGATAAAGTTATTCTTCTTCATGACAACGCTCGGCCTCATGTCGCAAAAGTCGTAAAAAAATATTTGGAAATGCTCAAATGGGATGTTTTACCGCACCCGCCGTTTTCCCGGACATTGCTCCTTCTGATTACTGGTTGTTCCGAAGGATTCAGCACGATTTGGCAGGTCACCGGTTCACTTCTTTCGTAGAAACCGAAAATTGGCTCCAAACTTGGATGGCCTCAAAAGATGAGTCATTTTTTCGAGATGGAATTCGAAAATTGCCTGAGAGATGGGAAAAAGTAGTAGCCAGCGATGGACAATACTTTAATTGATCTGTTCATTCATTTTGTTTAGAAATAAATGCATTTTTGAACACAAAAACGGACCGAACTAATTTGTACATCCAATAAATAAGTATGAAATCACAAAAATATGAAAGATTTGGTAAATTGTAAAATTTCATACCCTTTTTATGATCGTATTTATTAGCAATTTAATCTATCTCAGTTATATCATCCTGAATAGGAGTAACAAATTTATTTATAGTATTAAACACAATGCAAATATTTTACAAAACATGCGTGTACAGTTGATTCAAATGCACACATGTGTTAAATAGAAGTATTAAGTTATAAGAGAAAAATTATGGCTTCATCGGGGAGAGTTGGCACCGAGCACAAATAAATATTACTGGAATGCCGTGCGTGCGTTCAGTGAGGAATGTCTGCCACAAAATATATTTTGATTGTAAAAAAAAAATTATTAAGCATACCCAACGCATTTCAACACTGAACCAAGACTTGTTTTTGGATTATTTTTTTTACTACATTACATTTATATATGAACTAATGTAGATATTTTTAAAGTAAAAATAGTTGAATTCAGGAGGGGTTATCTCTAGCATTTGCTCAATCTTAGGTTTTGACTGGCTATTCAATTTATCTTAAATATTTTTTTTTATTTGCTCTATAATATCCCCTTGAAAGAAATATTATTTCTAAAGTTTTAATTTATAAGTCTCTGTCTGTTGATTGAACTTAATTTATTAATTTCTTTCCATGTTGTATTTTCATGTATCATATTTCGAAAGACATATGTATTCCGGATTGTTAGTGTTTTTTTTTTGGGAGATGTTGGTACATTATCTTTGGATTCATAATTGTTACTGTGATATGTAAAGGACACGTTCGCACTCTACTGTATTTGTAAAAACTACCTATTTATTTTAAACACTCAAAACTTGGCTGCCTTTGATTGGCGGCATAAATTGCATTTTGAATATTTTAACGAGAAAAATACAATGATTTATTTCACAAATCAATCATATTTACTAATTTTATACTCAATTATTAATAAATATTAATTATATTGATATTATTTTTATAATTGTTAACCACATCCTGAATGTATAGATTATTTTTCAAATAATCTATAATTTAATTATCTGTGGTTTTGTCTGAAACAAATATACAAGATTTTTTAAAATATTAATATAGGATTTGTATAATTAAGTTTTTTTTGTACAAAAAATTAAAATTCATATTTTTCTCTTCAAGATTACATACATGTCATTTCCTTGATGGGATAGACAAGAGTGTACAGAATGTTAACATTTTGAGTATCTATATACAAAAATATATTATAGTTTACAACCTTGTTTCACCCTTTTCCTAATATTAAAACAATCAGTCACGGCACTGATCACTTTAATATAGGCTCTTCATTCAGCATATAACAATGCAATACCGAACAAGGCTTGTTGTTTAAAATTGGCAATTGAAAAATACTAGCGCTATAATTACCATTTTGATTTACAAGCAGGGTCATTACACATGAGATAGTCCCAATTTGAATAAAAATTCTACCTTATATTTAATAACTCGTGATTCCATTCTGTTCTCGAGACAAAATTTGGAGAACACACAAAAAAGTAAAAAGAATTAAAAAAAAATTCTTCAAAAATTTTTAATCAGTTTTTGAGAAAATGAAAAATAATTTTGATGGTTGAAAAAAATTTGCTCCTATCAAGTTATATATAATTTGAAATGAGCCATATATTATTTATTTACATACATCATTCGGGATATATCAGTCATTATGTATTCCTAAAATATGTCCATTTTTGTATTTTGACATTTTTCTCAAATTTACATACGAGGGCGGTTTGATAAGTACTTAGCCTCACCGCCCGATGGCACCACTATCGCAAGAGCAATTTTTTATCGCGTAGTACATTCTCGTTGACAGCTACTGTCAAAATTTTAGCCGAATCGGACGCGTAGTTTTGTTTTGACCGCGTGTGGAAGCGAGCGTGTCCGCGGATTTGAGAAAAATGGAAAAAGAGCAATATCGGTCGGTGATTCGATTCTTGTTTTTGAAAGGGAAATCGCGCAGCGAAATCAAAGAGCGCTTGGATGCTGTGTACGGTGACTCTTCTCCTTCGATGGCGACCGTCAAAAATTGGTTTAACGAGTTTCAACGTGGTCACACGTCGGTTTTTGATGAGCCACGCCCAGGTGCCCCGAAAACGGCTACCATGGAGGATAACGTGACAAAAATCCACGATCTCGTATTGGCAGACCGCCGATTGAAGGTGCGCGAGATAGCTGAGTCAGTAGGCATCTCAAAAGACCGCGTGGGTCATATCCTGCATGAAGTATTGGGCATGAGAAAGCTGTCGGCGCGATGGGTGCCGCGTTTGCTCACTCCGGACAACAAGCGCAACCGTGAAACCACTTCAGAGCAGTGTTTGACGATGTTTAAGCGCAATCCGAAGGAGTTTCTGCGTCGTTTCGTGACCGTCGACGAAACATGGATACACTGGTACACACCCGAGACCAAGGAACAGTCGAAACAGTGGACTTCACCCGGCGAACGTGCTCCGAAGAAGGCTTAAGACTATCCTATCGGCCGGAAAGGTGATGGCCACCGTTTTCTGGGATTCAAAAGGTGTGATCTACATCGACTTCCTGGAGAAGGGCAAAACGGTCACAGGGCTCTACTATGCCGAATTATTGGGCCGATTCGACGCCGAATTGCAGAAAAAACGGCCCCATTTGGCGAAGAAAAAAGTGCTCTTCCATCATGATAACGCACCGGCTCACCTCCGCCGTCGCCACGGCCAAATTGGTAGAATTAGGTTACGAACTGCTGCCCCATCCACCGTATTCTCCGGATTTGGCTCCGTGCGACTTCTTTTTGTTTCCAAATTTGAAAAAGTCACTCGCCGGGCAGAAATTTGAGTCGAATGAGGTTATCGCCGCCACGGAGGCCTACTTTGCAGACCTCCAGAAGACGTATTTTTCAGACGGGTTAAAGAAGTTGGAGCATCGCTGGGTCAAGTGTATCGAACTCAAAGGAGATTATGTTGAGAAATAAATCGCCACTTTTCCAAAATTTTTGTTATTCTTTTGTAGGCTAAGTACTTATCGGACCACCCTCGTACATACATCATTCGGGAAATATCAGTAATTATGTATTCCTAAAATATGCCCATTTTTGTATTTTGACATTTTTTTCAAATTTACATAAATGAACTGCTTGCCAAAAAAAAGCGTACTCTATACTCGATAGCAGTGCTCCGCAACCTTTTCTCACCTACGACACACCAAAATTCTTCCTAGAATTCTGCGGCACACCAAAAGCTAAAATATTAGGTGTACAAATAAGTTTCCGCCGTTTTTTATAAAAAAATGGGCATTTATTGTGAAAGAACGGAACCTCATGTTTTATTTGAAGTAGTACCCATCGCTTGCCACTACTTTTCCCCATCTTTCTGTCAGCATACGAATACCGCGTCAGTCATCATCATCATCTTTTGAGGCTATCCACGAATCGACTCAATTTTTGGTATCTTCATATGATGTGAAGTACTGCTCAGACAGGCCATGCGTCATCGATCAAAACAAGTGGTAATCAGAAGGAGCAATGTCTGGTGAATACAGCGGGTGGGGTAAAACTTCTCAATTGAGTGTTTCCAAATAGGTTTTGACCGGTGCCGCAACATGTGGACTAGCATTTTCATGCAGGAGAATAATTTTGTCGTGTCTGGCGTAGTAGTGGGCGCGCTTTTCCTCGAGTGCTCGACTCAATCTCATCAATTATGTTCGGTAGACAGCCCCAGCAATGGTTTCATTCGGTTTGAGCAACTCATAATACACGACACCAAGCTGATCCCACCAAATACACAACAAGAGTTTTTTTCCATGAATATTTGGCTTAGCCGTAGATGTTGAAGCATGACCAGGGGATCCCCATGATTTCTTCCTTTTTGGATTATCATAAAGGATGCATTTTTCATCACCAGTGACTATATGGTGCAGAAAACCCTTTCGTTTATGCCTGGCAAGCAGCATTTCACATGTGGAAAATTGGCATTCAAAGTTTCTCCGTGTCAGTTCATATGAATCCCAATTTCTTTGTTTTTGAATCATTCCCAATGATTTCAACCCATGTGAAATTGCTTGTTGAGTCACTCCTAATGTAAGTGCAAGTTCTTCTTGCGTTTGGCACGAATCTTGATCCAATAATACTTCCAATTCCGCGTCTTCGTACACTTTCGGCCTTCCGCTACGTTCTTTGTCTTCGATGTCAAATTCACCGTTCTTAAACTTTTGAAACCACTCACGACAACTTCTCTCACTTAAGGCAGCCTCGCCATATGCTTCTACAAGCAATCGATGCGCCTCAGCTGCAGATTTCTTCAAATTGAAGAAGTAAATCAAAAGTTCCCGCAAATGACGCTTATTCGGCTCAAAACTTGACATTTTCGAACACAAAAAAATATGTTATACTGATAAAAATTCACTAATATTTCAAGGTCATGTTGTTGACAGATGTCCAACCTTACGATAATGACATTTTACATCTGACAATTTTAACCATAACTTACTGGTGGCGCCAACTTTTGTCAAACGGCGGTGACTTATTTGTACACCCAATATATAGGTATTAAATTGATACACAAATGCAGTATAACGCATGAGTCTTCAGCGACGCGCATAAGGTTCATTTTTCTTTGTCTATGACTAATTTGGTGCGGCCATGGTGTGTACAAAGCACACTACGCAGTTTTCAACAGTTGGCACCAGGCGCTAGGGGACCATTAAAAAATTGTTTAGTTATAATAATTATTCTATAGTACATTTTGAAAAATAGACAATATTATGAAAAATAATTTGTCATTGTGTATTAAATACATAATGAAAAATTGTAAAATGTCAAATACATTGAATTTGACCGCGGCACACCAGTGTGCCACGGTACACCGGTTGCGGAGCACTGCTCTATAGGCACAAACTTAAAATCTAATATCAAAAAAATCCGATGGAGTAAAGTGAAAAGTGTGTATTGAGATGGAATAACTAAACACACATCACCCTTTGATTCACATTTTTATTTTACTTTTATGAATAAAATTAGGCTAAATGCATAATTTTTTCCTTATTTTGCAAATCTTGTAAGTAAATACCCCTAGAGCACCCTTGACAGAGTCTGCTCTCTAAACGCCGCTATATAAATGATCCTTTTACTATTACATATTACAACAGAGTGGTCCAGAATAAAGTTCACTATTGAAAAATGTATAATAAAACAAAGGTTTGTTGTAATCAACTTTAATTACTGCAAAAATGTAAGAAAAGATTGGGAATTTACAGTTGCATCAATGGCATTTGACTTATCTAAAAAAAAAATATTGAAACACGCGCTCGCATGTTTCACAAGGCATCACTTCGATCTCTTGATGGATGTTTTGTTTCAAATGCAGCGTAGTTATTGGATTATTTGCGTATACTTGACTTTTAGGTATCCCCACAAAAAACATTGAGCGGGGACAAATCAGGTCTTGTTGCCATACAACGTCACCCCTTCGTGATCAGTTTTCTGGGGAACAACTCTTGAATTACTTCCAAACTGTTATTGGATGTATGACAAGTGGCCCCATCCTGTTGAAACCACGTTCTCAAATAATTGTACCCGGGAAATTCTTGCAAAAATTCGGTCAATAACTCTCAGCGTTTGTTAACCGTTAGTGCTTGGTCAAATTAACTGTTAGTGCTTGGCCTCGAGATCCTCAAAGAAATAAGGACCGATGATTCCCAACGTGTGACATGGCTGTCCAAACTGTTATTCGTGCACAATGGAGTGGTATTTAGTGTTTCAGTCATAGGTTTTTATTGCTCCAATAATGGCAATTTTGCTTATTGACCGGATTTCGCTTATTAAACTCGGAGAACTGTTCAAAAATTAAAGCTGCGAAATCCATCCATGTAACAGTCTGCTTCATGTAAATCCTGAACAAGTAGAATTTTATAGAGATGGAGTTTTAAGTCGAGCGATAAAATTATCAAGGTCATACGCAACATCCCTAATGGGGATGACACAAAAGTGCACTTTATTCTGGGCCACCCTGTACATCATAGAAATTAAAATGCACATTATTTTTAAAATAAGGCCTAATTTTGAGGGTGTTAAAATAAAAAGAACAACTCCGCATTGTGTAAGAATGACATATTTGTATCTTGTCCAAAAGTTTTACTTTTAGCTTAAAAGACAATCAAACTACGTGATTTTTCTTATTATACCCCAAACAAAAAAATCTTTTTAGAATCATCGCTACATTCAGAACCAAAAATATAAATTTTCTTACACGAAATAGCTACATAAATATCCTGCACTTTGCGGGAAGGTGGAGAGAATAACATACTCCTTTTGCTTCCTCCTTATTCATACTTTATCTAATCTTAAATTAATACTCCTTCGCAATCTAATCTATTAGATCAAGAAACATTTTCCTAAGTCTACCTATTCCATGTACATTGTGCACTTCTAACTTGTATATTTATATGGTCATTAAATCTTTTCACATGACATGAGAATCAAAATATTTCTATCTTCATCTTTTTAATGATATTTACTTTAGTCATACATTAATTAAAATATCTTCACTCTCCCTACTTTTATACATTGAGACATCACAAATTCACTTTCGTGTATGCACCCTCCTACAGTGTAAAAAATAAATATTATTTGAATACATCCGTGTGCATATGAAACATTTTTAATAAAATTTCTGTAAATGGGGGTTTGAACCCACAACCTTCTTGTTGGGAAACTGCTTTGGAGTAGAAGGGCAAAACTAGCAGAAATATTTTATATTTTCAATGGCTTTTTTTATTTGAGGCATTTGGCGCAATATTTTCTCGGTTATTGGAAAAATACATGATTATAATGAATTCAAAGAATTTATTTAGTTCTGTAGTATATCTAGTCATTATCCAAGTAACAAATAGCATGTGAGTATGTGGAAATCAATACAAAGAGTGAGAAACAAAGAAAATTTGTGAGTCATTATTCATGAGTCAATTCAAGACTAATGCATTTGTTGGGAAATACATCTATAAATAAAATAGGGAAGCAAAATAAAAGACAAAGGTTGCTGTGTGTCCATGGTCTTTAGTGAATTACATACATATAATCACTTCATTTCCCTGTTGGAGTAGGCAGAGAGGCTAAAGTGTCCAATTCTCCTATCACAACATACTTCCTCCATATCTATACATAATATCATAGAGCACCTTCGGACAAACCAAACTTTTATGACTTCCACTTATGGTTACATTATAAAAATGTTTAGTGTCTTTCTTCACCTATCTATTCAACATGTCCAAACCACCTCAAAGGCGTATTATTCCCCCTACTTAACGTATCATTTTTAAGCTCACATTCACCCTTAATAAATACATTTCTTATTCTGTCATACATTGATTGATATATAACATATCCTGCTCACTGCACACATTTTCACGACTCCTTTAGTTCATTTTCTGCGACCATATTTCACTCCCATATACCAATGTTGGCACTAATATACTGTTGTGAATCATCATTTTAGCAGATTCCGACATTGCTTTGTTTAGATATGTCTTTTAGTGCCTCATTGACTTTCTTATAGTGTCGCCTTCAATATCTCCTTTCACCTTTCCGTCGTCTGAGAACATACTTCCCAAATAGCAGAATACTTCAATTCGTTCTAATCTTTCATTATTTATCTGAATTTTGTCAATTACTTATAACACTCAAACAGTAATATAAATTGGAAAAAGTATCTAGGACATAAAAATATTCAATTGAGGTTAAATAACTTTTTTATTAAAATAATTTGTTTCCAAATACGTTGTATATATTGTAATTCTCATTTAATACTCATTTAACAGAACCCTTTGAATGGATGTTCATTGAGTGACAAAAAATTGATGAGTGAATGAATTTGATAATTTTTGTTAATCAATCATATACTCGTAAGAGTAAGACTTACTTAACCCTTTTAATCCCAGCATATTTTGGCAAAAAAACAGTTTATATTTTATTTTTTATCTCAGTTAATACTATATTTAGTTTTAAATGCATTCTTTTAAAATTGAATTATTCTCAACGTTAAAAAAAATTATATCCAACATAAAAACTTGTATGAAAACTTTGAGGCCGATGATCGGCCCCGTTGGATTTTTCCAATACACCAGTTGGGGCTGATGATTGGCCCCGTGGGATTAAAAGGGTTAATCTATTATAATTATCAGTATAGCACTTGTAGATACCAAAGATAATATTTAAAGAACATACTTAAAAACCTGCTATCAATGCTAATCTAGTCTACTTTGATCCCTGATAACATTCTTAGTTTAATTCCATCAAACCATGGTACGTGAAGCAAAGAAGTTAATTTATATCATGTCATTTGGTGATTTTTGAGCATTGGTTCAATCTCTTGTTTCAATAGAAGAGTATATCTGATGTTTTTCAAATTATTTTTAGATCTTGGAATTATCAGCCTACTTCTTAGAAAATTTATCTGGTGAAAGTAATAAAAAAATAAGCCCCTTATATTTCATTTTAATAATTCTATGACTTATCAATGAAAACAGTTTTAGAAACAGAGAAAGTAGAGGAAATTTTGTATTTCGGAAGCATTAACATTAGATGGCCGTGCGAAATGCTATATTGAAAGAACACGGCAAGCAATATGGAGTGAATGATGAGTTATCCTTTAAAGACCTATCTAAATGCAAAACTGCAATCACTAAAAATAAAAACTTGCTTATGAGTAGGTCTTTAAAGGATGAGTTATCCTTTAACCCTGAGAGCGCTACGAGAAAAAAATACAATTTTCTATCTAGTGCTGAGATATACTTACGATTCGGACATTCGTGATAAATATTTATTTTAAACAACAAAAAAAACAAAAAATATATATTTTTACAACATAAATATATTTTAGAATATGTACCCTTGTATTCTAAATGAAGGATATTCATTTAGAATACAAGGGTAGAACAAATTTCTTCCACTGCTATAGCAGTGCGCCGATCTCTCAGGGTTAAAGACCTACTCATAAGCAAAACGCAGCTAATGGCAAAAGTTAAGTTTTGAGAAAACTGCACTTATATGTTTTTCATTGCTGCTTAAAAATGTCGTGATTCATAAACAAAAAAAGCATTAAAATGTTATTCATAAGCAAAAACGCAGCAAACGCATAGGCACCTGCTGTTTTTCTGCTTATGAATCACATTTTATTGTTTTTTGCTTAGAAAAACCTAGTATTTTGTAAAATTAAAAAATACATTACGTCGATTTTTGTGTTGAAATAAATGGTTTTCTGTATTTTTTTATGGATTATGGTTCAGAATTTGATATGGAATATTGCCTCATACTTAGTTAAATTTCTGATTTTTTCCCGTTAGCTGCGTTTTTACTTATGACGGCAGTAGAGTATCCTTTAAAGACCTCCCTAATTCACATAGATGGTATTTGTGCTGTAGATATAAATGAAGGACTGTATTGCTCTGTGACAAAAGGATGCATATCAAACTGAAGGGAATAATATAACAAACAGTTGAAAAACCAGCTTTTCTTTATAACTCATAATTCTGGACCATGTATGACCTTAAGAGAAAGAAAAAAAGAAAGATATATATACATTTATTAAAAAAAAAACTTACCTTCACGAGCCAGTACAGAGGGAACCAGCTTACAAATATATCAGAGAAGTATTCAACGATGGAGAACACGGCGTACACCACCCAATATGTTAACCATTTGGTGTCGTCTTCTTTGGTTTGAGACTCCAAGGCTTTCATTGAAACGTATGCGGGGTAAGCAAAACCGATTGTGTTGCATACTAACTGTGCACCAAATCCAAATACGAGGTAGAAAGCCAAGAAACCAGTTAGGCCTGAAAAGAAAAATATTGTGATATTAACGTAAAATTATTTTTAATTCAAGGATTTATATAGCACTTTTTTGTAACACTTGTCAACTCAAAAGCAGTTCAAGAAGTTATATATACAGTTACAGTGAATTTGGACTGGAAAAATCAATCTGCACGTAATATCACAGGGAACAGAAACCGGGATGTCTGGATACTAAGCAAGCATGTTAACCACTAAGTCACATTGCCACCAATGTTATATTTCTTCACTTCAATATAGATATTATTTCTTTGACTATGGATCTTGTGAAAATTTTCTCTTGTGGAAATGTCGAACCGTGATCTAGAAAACTTAATATATCTAAGTAATATTGTAGTTAATTTGTTGACAATTATTGACAAAACTTAAATATCTAAATTCAGATCAGTCAACCACCCAATAATATCCAGTGTTGCCTGATGAAACTCTGCAATAGCCTACTAAAGGGCCTTAAGAAATGTTCATTGGTATGTTGCATGGACTAATGTGAAGCACCACAATTACAGTTGGGCTATTCTTTAATCTCCACTCATGTCCATTCTGTACATGGTTTAACTTTACTTGTAAGTAACTCCCTGGTCAGATCAAATACCAGTACTCATATCGAGTGACATAATGGACAAAGACAATGGGAAGTCCATTCAAATAAATTGTAAAAATGTGACCGACAGAGCTTGAATAATATTTTTTGCATAATACTATTTTAGAAGGCGTATTGTTACTAATGGAATCCTTCAATGTAATATGATTTATAGTACATATCACTGAGTTGATAGGAGACAGAAAATGTGTTCAGCTTATAACGTTAAACACCAATTACTACAATTGATTCAAAATGGTTTATTTTAAACCTGAAAATTACTATTGTGCATAGCTCCCATTACAATTTATATCATCATCCTATATGTTTAATCAGAAACATAGGGATACTACATATGCCCTATTCCATGGCCATAGTCAGGCTTCCATGTCAAGCTAAGACAGTGTAACAGTTGTATAGTATAGGATGAGAGTTTGATTTGTTGAGCGATAGATAACAGCTAGTGGGCGATAACACAGCACAGTTCTTGACCAGTTATGAGTTGCATAATTTTATGACTGCTTATAACATATAGTGTCTTCTCTAAATTTGACAACTTCCGTAGCTTAGTGGTAACATGCTTGACTTCCACTTGGGGATTTGGGGTTTGATTTCTGACGGTATCCAAAAAAAGGGTGCCAGTCTGGTAACAATATTCATACACGCAGAGCAGTAGTATTGCCAACACGTTGAATGACGAAACATGAGTTCCGTGCCTAATTTAGAAGTTCTAAACCCGAATAATGCCCTTTTACTGGGGCCGAAGACAATATTGTCTACCGGCCATGCTCTTATGTGTCAATATGTCCAAAACACTAATTCATATACAAAATACTAATTCAAATACATACGAATTTTTTTGGGAGATGATTTTAACTAAAAAACCTAGTAACTTATATAGGCATACTTTATAAAATATTTAATTCTAAGAGTGGTTCAAGAATTTTTATTAGAAAACTATCAATTGCCAGTGCTTCAATATATCTTGATAAAAAAGGTTGATCGAACAAATTAACTTCTAAAATAATAAATATGGAGGAAAATAAATAGATTGTTGCACAATATAAACAACGGTGCAGTAAAAAAAAATAACTATCTTTTAAGAATGAGAATTCTGAGAAAAATGGGAAGAGGCCAATATCAGAGCATTTATCATATTGTCATCAGTGTCTTCTTCCTTAACTGTGCAAGATATACATACTAAATTAAAAATAAATTTATATTCAAGTTGTCACAGTTGCAGGTCTCAATTTTTTATGTGGATAGGTGATGTCCTTCAGTGTTCACTAATTATATGAAATCTACTTTTTCTAATATTTGAAACATTAATATTGAATAATTTGTCAACATTTGTAAATTATATCATTGCGTAAGCTGCATTGTAAAATTGATATCATGGATATACTTAAATTGCGCAAATAAAATAGTTTTTCCACATTTTTAATTGACTATGTTCATAACACGAAATTAAATATTCTAAACTGTTTCACAATGTTTAATATATATAAAGCAAAAAGGGATCTAAGAAACTGAATTAGTTCATTTCAATTTCTCTACTATTTTTTGTTATCAAACTTACGACAGATTTATCATAAGTAAGCAGCTTTCATAAGTAATATAATATTGGCTGTTTAATTTTGATCAAAGCATTAGTTGTGATACGTGCGATTTGATATTCATTCATCCCTAGAAGAAAATGTAGCAAGGTTTTCCATATGTTAATTTTTAAGATCGCGTGTAGTCTTGCACAATAAATGTAATATTGCCGTACGATTATTTTATTTCAAAATAATTACAAAGATTTCGTCACAAGCGCTATCATTATTCATTAGTGACTGATTTTTTTGACGTATTACAAATGACTGCTTTATGTAAAAAATAATTGCCTAGTTTTCTAGTTCTGCAAATACAAGTTCTTTTTTTAATCGGTAGTCCTTGATCGACACATTTCTAGTAACAGCTAAAAATAGACGTAAGAAGTCACAAAAAATGACAAGAGTAAAATAACTCACCGGCAAATATATATAGACGATTAACCCCGGTTTTCTTTTCGGCCATCTCTAAATAATTAGCCCATGGCTTTGATTTGTCGTGAAGGCTACTTTCAAGAGCGGCTTTGTACTCGTGTAATTTCGACATTTTGAAGGATATTTTAAAAAAGGTCGGCAAACGATTCACCCAGACGCACAAAACGAAACCGTTGACGAATGGCGTTTTTTCGACAATCCATTGAACTAATTACTTCCGGTATGGCAATCACTAAAAATAAAAATATCCCAATAATGAATGGTTCTTATGTACATTTAAAACGAATGAAAAAAAAAATGACATATTTAAAACAAACCTTAAGATATTTCATTGATTCAAATTCTAATAATTAATTGTTACTTCTTTTCCAATTTTTCATCAGCCCAAATAGAGTTTTTCTAATAAGAAACAAAATTGATTTGCATATAGATGTAAAAATTCTATCTTTTGCAACTTGTAATTCAAGTTCATGTATATTAATATTTAAACAACTTGTCAATCAAACTAAATCAGTAGATTAAAAATATGCGTTAATGTTTCTTTAATATCGATAGTGAGTTAACAGATCTTATATAACATATTTTTCTGACAGTGTGTCAACAAGGCTTAAAAAAGAAACTAGATTTTTGAATTGGAATTGTCGGTCCCACAATCAACAGCATGATACTTGTTTGGAACTTATACATTTACTTTCGGAACTAAATGTGATCTGTTCAACGCATGCATCATCTCAAAAATTAACTACAAACGCAAATCTTAGTCCTTACCGAATGTTCAGAAATAAAGACTGAACTTCGAAATAACGAAACAGATGACATTCAAAAAATAATAATAAAATAACAACTTCATCATTTAGAAAGCAGATTACCCTCAAGCTGGATTCACTTCTCATGACTTGCATTTGAATCAATAATGAGCTGATTCTATAATGCCTACAGCACGGCATGAGTGGCATAGATTTTTTTAAAGCATTAATTCAAATTGATAAGTTACCTGCCTGCAGCACTTTTTACCATTGCATTGACATTGTAAAGTTTGTGCAAGCAAACTCAGGGTGTGACTATAGGCAAGTAGAAATTTAGCATAATATTGCGTGCTTTTCACTGTTAGTTAGCAAGCTCATAGTTTAACTGTGACCAAATGGGAATCCAAGCGGAATATAAATAATTTGAAACTATATGAATAGTTTTTGTTCAATTTGGATCTGTATGCAGTGTCCTCTCTTATATTTGATCTGTGCGCAGTGCCATAGGATTGATTGAGTTGAATCAAACAAAACAAAAAAGGAAGAAACAACAAGAAAGTACTTCTATGCCTTAACCCCCCCTCGCATTTTTCCAGTCAACAGTTATGAGTATTTAATTATTTGCACACTGAATATTTCAGCCCATTTGCCATTGGCCAACCAGGAATTTCTCGGTAGCCACCCAGAAACACAATAAATATATTTTTTGATCTCCATTTTAAGTTTTTCAACTAAATTCATCCTCCACCCGTTATACCCTATATAGTTTTTATCTCTAAGTTAGTGTACTCGTAAATTAATTGTTAGTGAGGGATGCCCTATGGAGAGATTGATTAAAATTTGCCAAGAGATCAAAAATACCCAATATATTTTTTACTGGAGCATTTTCTCAGCACGCTCAATTTCTTAAATATGTACTGGATCCCAATGGACCATCAAAGTGAGACGGTTGGAGGATATTGACTTTTTTTTAAAGAATAGATATGACCAATGTCATAGGTATCTTTTTAACCCTGAATACTAGGGAAAAAACTGACTATCATTCGAAGGGAGTAGCATAGTACGGGGTTCGAATCGGTGACTTTCCGCATGGCAGTCTACTCTGTTACCATGTCCCTCATTAAGATAAAGGCAAAACCCTAATTTACTGGGGTCACAACAAAAATGTCTTGAAATTACTTGTTTTTTCATATATTACTGATGCATATTATATGTATGAATACATGTAAATAAATAAAATAAACATTGAAATTTTAAATTTTTTTTAATGCATACCACAATAAAAGAATTTCAAGAATAATTAAATATATAACAAATGAGCACCATTTTTAATAATCATGTTTAAAGTATTTACAAAGAATGGAATAACATTTAAATAAGTTAAATGGTCTAAAAATGTCATAAATTCACAATGTACATTAACACAACATGCAGATTCATGAAATGGAAGTTATATTAAATACAAAGTTAAAGTTAAGAGTCTATATATAATGGAAATGTGATTATTATATTATGATAATTTGCGAATAAAAAACATATTAAAGATTATGTTACAAAGTTTGTAAAGCATGTTGTGCTAAATTTAAATATTTAAAATAATAAAATATAAAGACGAAACCTCATGATGCAGGCTTCGAGTAAGGGTAGTAATGAATTCAAGAATTTCAATCTTGATCATTTTTAAAAGAAGAAATTTTTGAGCGCAGTAACGAACACACTAAAATACACCCATAGGGGCTGGACATAAAGCATGAAGTTTTCAAATTTAAAATTAATTCATTGTCTATGATGTAGCAATAATGTTAGAACTTTTTGATTTTAAATTTTTTAAATAATTCTGTAGAAAAATTTAAAAATATATTATATCTTTCAGCATACCATAGACATAGAGAAAAAGTAATATAAGATTTTAATTATTAATTTTTTACAACAATGATTACAGTTTATATATTTTTTGTAATATACTGTTTTAAAGAATAGATAAACTGTTATAAGATGATATTCCAACTTAACCATGATCATTTAGTGAGTTGGTTATAAGTCGACTGTAAACTGAACGAAGTATGGCCATGTGATGATATGGCTTGTATATGTTTTTTATGGTAATTCTTTTAAAGTTAGATTGTTAGGTTAGATTGCCATTGAATAACTTTTTGTTTAGAGGGATTCCCATTTGACAGTGTTCATCTCGCAGGCTTGTTCACACAAACCTTAGATCAATTAACCAATGGTTAAAAAACCACAAGTAGATAATCTATCAATTTGATTCCAGAAACCATGAAAACAATTATACCTAAGCCCTGTCATACTGCAGGAATGCTATGATCATCTTATAGTAGATCTTAAGGCATTTTTCATGAGCAGCTCATGATATGACTCCAGTCGCGGTATGACAAGTGGGAATCTTGCCTAATACTGACAATTGGTTTACAAAATGATTTCTTTTACTATTTTTGTGACATTTTCATTATTTTATAAATTGTATTTTTACATGTAGTATGAAATTTTTTGAAATACAATTTTAATATTGATATGTTTAATACAAGAATGAAATATATTAATTTCTTTAGTGATTTCAATGTTAATTGAATGGACCATAAATGGTTAAAAATAAAATAAAATGAAATAAAAAACAAATCATATTACTTTTTTTGCATTTATGGCATTTGAAAATATTCATTATTGACAGTATCTTAATTTGCCCTTCTTTCTTTGGAATAGCGGCGAGTCTTCTTAATAGAAAACTAACTTCATCGCCACAACTTTGGAACTCAAGACATCAAGTGAAAAAATTAATAAGTCTCACCGATACACACCGCCTTCCTATGGCCAGATTCCCACTTAACTTAACAAAAATCAAATTTTGATGAAAAAAGCTACAGGCAGGTAAGATTACAATTTGACTTGACATGCATACATATCGTCACAATGTGTCCCTTGTGGGGTAGGCAGAGAGAACAAATCTCTAAATCTTTTTACCCAAGTATACAACATTCACCTCATCCAAAATTCATACATATCATCATGCACATGTTTTATTGTTCATACTTTCCACTTTACCTTCTTTCACAATCTGGTCCATTTGATTCAGCCATGTTTTCCTCAGTCAATTTTTTCCCCGCACACCTTACTCTTCTGACTTGCATATTCATTTAGTCATTCATTCTCTCCAGATGTCCAAACCATCTAAAAGCTCCTTTCTTCATCTTAGTTAAAACATTCATTCTATCTATGCATACATTTCTGATGCCTTCATTCCGCCTTTTTTCATATATGACGCTTCAACAATTTTTTTTAGTACACGTATTTCCAAAGAACATCTTACATTTATCCGTTTGCTAAACCCAAGTTCCATTTCCATACACCAATGTAGGCATCAGCAAATTATAAGTAATTTCCATTTGACATATAGTCAAAACAATTGATATGGAAGCCTTACTACAGGCATATTACAGTATGTGGTGTCACTATGGTCAAGTGAGAATCTGGTATAAATGTTTGTTTTATGAGTGTTACAAACAGAAAGTGAAATATGCCAATTATAAAACATTATGATGGATTATAAAAATATTTGTTAAATGTAATACCAAAAAGTGCAAAATGCATTGATTAAATTTTTAATAAGAAATATTAAGATTATAATGACGTGAAATATATGAAAATTTATTATACTCATAGAATTGGCTTGATTATTTGGCAATAAAATATTATTGTAGCAATATTTATGCTAAAAAATATAAATAAAAATGATAAATCAACAAACCAAGATTTCTTATTTTTAAACAAAATAAATAGCTATTATAGTTTAATCTAAATAGGTCAACTTTTTCATAATTTAATTGGGATGGTAAATTCAACTTGGAGACATGAAAATATTTTTCTTATAGTTTACAGTAACAAACATTAACAATTTTTTGTGTATAAATTTTATAGTAACTAATTTATTTTCAAAAATTTAGTATCAAACTAAAAAACACATGGCTTATAAAATATTTAATTATTGGTAATTTACAACTGCTTTTAATAAAATCCTAATAATAAACATTTTATTTTGGAAACCTATTAACAATTAATAATCATAAGAAATGGTTTATATAATCAATTATGTTCAATTTTATATTAACAATAATTTTGAGATAACAGTCAAGTAATGATAATTTTTTTCACTATTTTATAACACAATGTGTAACTATCTTCTATAATTTTACAGTTCAATGTAAAAAGATATGAATTAACCGGTCTTTACTCAGAAGAATTCAAATTTGTCTAGTTAAATTTCTAATATTCTCTAAAACACTGTATGAAGTGGAAACATGGACAGTGAGAAAGAAGGAAAGAAACATGATATACTTCAGAAATTGTAGCGCGGGTCCTGTGACAGTACACAAATTTGCCCCAATACAACCTTGTAACGATGTTCAGTAATTTTAATTACTTTATCAACTTTAATATAAGCCTCGATTCTAATAAATAGCAAGTTATTTAGGTAAATACATTACATAAAACTAACAATAATGACAAATTAATACATCTTGTTACAAATTAGCAAAAATGTGGCAGTTTGTTAAAATCAAATAATATTTGGTGACGTTTGTCAAAAGTCACTACGTTAGTCTGCATTGGTTAGGGATGGGGTATACGATAATTGGATTTTCGATTTTTTTTAAATGTTCGTAATTAGTTCATAGTGGATCTTGGCTTATGTAAAGATAGACACAAATCATACAATACATTAGAAAGTCAGTATAATGAAAATTAGGAATTAAAACATCAGTTTAGAGAAAAAGAATTTTCCGATTTATAAAAAATCTATTTGATTTGTAAAAAAAACTATTTTATCCCATCTCTTTGAGACATGATGTTTAAAACCTCGCAGGACCCATCCTATATTTTCTGAAGTATAGATGATTTTAAGATGTGGTGTTGGAGGCAGATGCTCCGTATCCCATGGACCGCAAGGTGCACCAACATCTCTATTAACCAAGAAAGAGAAATACTTTTGACAACCTGCAGGAAGAGAATTCTGACATAGTTTAGACACACTGAAAGAAAGATTAATGAAAGTTTGGAGAAACTGATGATCATGGGTACAGTGGAGTGATAATGAGGAAGAGGAAGGTGTCCATAAGATGGACGGACCACATAAAGGAATTAATAGGATTCTCTTATCCAGAACTCTACATTTAATATGACTCTGGACAGGTAGTTTGCCAAGTTCCAGGTTAGCAGAAGACAACAACGCTTAGCATTGAGTAAGCGATGAAGAAGAAAAGAAATGTAGTACATTTATAAAATTAAGTATTTATTTCTTAGTAAGTTTTTCCTTTCACCAAGATAGTAAGAATATTTTTACAAATACGTTTTCTTTTTTTAGAGTTTTAATATTTATAAACTTATTTAATAAACATTAAAACTAAAAAAAAGTATTTGATATTAAAAAAATGATATTTAGATAACATAAATCTATAACATTACATTAAATTAAAGGGACAAACTTAATGGTTAACTTTATAAAATGGATATGTAAAGCCTTCAGCAAACCCTAGGATTTCCATCTAAATTCTAAGGTTTAGCAAGTTACTCTGGTAAGTTTGATTTCCGTGGTCTAGTTGGTAAGGCACTTGATATCCACCAAAAGGGTTTCGGGTTAGATTTTCGATGGTATCCAAAAAAAATAAACAAAATGAGACCCCAGTTCCATGTCAACTCCAGTGATTGTAAGGGTTTAATATGGTTGTATGGTTTAACTTTTACTGATGCGGAAAGTGTGTGCTTTTACAGTAACATATACAAATAATTGTCCTCTTTACCGAGGTAGCAGAATATTAAAATGTAGTAAAATAAAAAAAAAATATTTATCAAAAAGTGTTGATTTAATTTTATGTTGTATTAAATAAATTAAAATTTTTACCAGGCAGGCTACTAGGAGTTTTTCAGTAGTCCATGTGTAAATGCGCCAAAATTTTCAGTGTTTAGTTAAAAAAAAAAGGAAATAAAAAAAGACACTTCATTTGATCTACCCTCTATAGCCAGGGAAATATTACATAGACAGAAATAGAGAACTATCAGCTCTATAATTGACCATCGAAATTCACAGGAATATCACGAGTAGCTACGATTACGAAGAAACTGGGCTTGATTCATGTAACCGCAAAAACTGCGTAGTCTGTTGCTTTTATGTTCTGCAGACGTTTTACATATGCATAATGAAATGCAGATATATAGAAAATAATAGTAACACACCTAAATGTTTAATATCCTAAAAGAACATTTGCGCATATACATAAATATGGGTGTAAATAAAAACAAAAATTTAAAGTTGTACTGAAATCTGAAACATTTTTTTGTTTAAATTATAATGGTCTTCCATCGCCGTTTGTTTTTTGTCAGTTTTATTTCTATAAGCAAACAATATTTTTTCTGTGTTGTAAATGGCATTCTTTTATATGTGAATAAAAAAGTTTTTAAATTTTCAACGCCGTGCATGTTTCTGAAAATGAATATATAGGTAGCAGACTTCTTCATCAATATCTTCAGCCTCATCGTTTGGCAACAAGTGTTTACTAGTAGTTATTCTAGTTGAAATGAAGCATTTATATTTTGTTACAAAATATTGATTTATATTTTGAGAAATGATTGATTGAGATTTCATGTATTGAGTTTTATAGTTTCTTTACTCCATAGCTTAATTAGGGCATAAATTTGACAATGCTTCTATTAGTTTCTATACTCTATGGTTTTGATAGTTAAGTAACAATTATGAATGTTAATCTAGATATTTGTAATAGTTATTGTGCTAAAATGTATTATAAAATAGCAAGAACGTAATATAAGAAACTTTATGATGAAAGTTATAGGTAACCCTCAATTAATTTCAATGTTCCATTCCTGAAGGAACTGAATGTTAATTGAACCTAATTACAAAATGTTATTCCGTAACTTATGTTTCAGGTAAAAAAT
Source organism: Odontocerum albicorne (assembly GCA_949825065.1). Classification (NCBI taxonomy): domain Eukaryota; kingdom Metazoa; phylum Arthropoda; class Insecta; order Trichoptera; family Odontoceridae; genus Odontocerum; species Odontocerum albicorne. The sequence continues at coordinate 22,102,078 of OX463856.1, forward strand.
TATGCATATTAAATAAAATATTGTCATGGCAGAACACCGAGAGGCCAAAACTAGGGAAAAATGGATAATCGTCATGGAAAGAGTTGGGCAGATGGAACTGAAAGATCACAGCCCTCAGTCATGGGTAATCAATTAAAAAGAAAATTGCTATATTGAAAGCTGAAAAATTAACAAAATATGAGGATCATGTTGTTTTTAAAAAAAAAAACACAGATTTAGATTTTCTCTTTTTAAGCGAATTTCAAAATTAAGAGTAATGGATGCCTTATGTTCCATGTTAGTACTTTGTTTAAAAGATGAGCTGTAGATCGTAAAATAAATTTTAGAGAACGCTTTTAAAAATACACTCTTTTGATGAGAATCATTCTCTTGCCAGATTGTTAGTTAGGCGGGATAAGCGTGGAGTAGGAACCAGAGATTTTCCCTAAAAAGCAAGCTGACTGACGTTTTTGTGAATAAACACAATTCAATCTGTGGTAAATAGAGGACTACTTTAATACAAATATATTATAACAAAGAAAAAATATTTTGTAGAAAAAAATTAATCCTATTCATATTCCTAATTTAGTTAAAAATTTATATTTTTAAGAAAGTAACACCAGTTTTCAGAGACTTGTAATGATAATAATTCAACTAAGAGCTTAATGATATTAATAAAATAAATTAATGTAAAAAAATAAATAGTGTAAAGACTGCTAAAGCACACTTCAAAAGTAACAGAATTTACTAAATTGTAAATTTTTTAGAGAATTCGTTAATATTTATTTCTTTCATACACAGTTTGTATCAACCTTAAAACAATATTATACAATTATTATATGCAATCTAAAAATGAATAAAAGCTTTTAAAAATATAAATTTTATGGAATATTGCATCATGTCAAGCAGCCTATCTATTTTTGCATTGTCTCTCATGGAAGCTGACGTTAAAGGTTTAGAATGAAAGTTGAGAGATATAAGAAGTATCACTTACAGTAGTTGAAAGTGACTCATATTATTTGGAAACGTTGTTATGTATTCTCGAGTCTAAAAGAATGTTACTGTTATATTTATGTACATTTTTGTAATAACTGTAACTCATTCTTTGTTCCTTTTTCATGACCATTTTATCCTTTAAATACAATTACCATTCTTTCCTTCAAACACGATTACCATTTTATCCTTCAAACACAATTACAATTACAAGCATATACTTCATTCACAATTACTAATCATTCAAACATAATTACCATTCTATCTTTCAAATACAATTACAATTCTACCATTAAAAAATAATAACCATTATATTGTTCAATTACAATTTTATCATTCAAATACCACAATGATGACCTCCATGGTCTAAATGGTACAAAGCCAGTTTTCCAGCCTCGGGTTGCGGGCTCAATTCCCGTTGCAACATATTTAAAAAAAAATTGGATTCCAGTCTGATTTTCACTAAGGGCATCTTTCTGGTTGAAAGTGATTACTAGATGGTAATAAGCCCGGCAGATTGTACTGTATCCACAGAAAGATCTATTACTCTTGTATTATTTAATCACATATCCCAAAAGGTGAAATGCTCACATTTTCACCTATTTAGTTCCTCTATAAAACAACTTGAAAGAAAGTGTTTATGAAAGAAGAGTTAGTTCTTGTAAGAAAAAAAGAACTAAGATAACATGATTACTACCGAACTGTTCAAGATTTATTGGATGTACGCAATTTGGTAAAATGACTTAATGTGTTCCAAAAATTATATTTTTATACTGTCTTTCTACAAATAATTTTACGATAAACTTTTAGGCAGCCAAAGTGAAGTAAAATAAATTGATTACCAAATAACAAGTTCAACATTTTTTATCAATTCGCTTTAGCTTTATGTTGGGACGCAATTTACCATTTTCAGTCGATCGGGTTGTATACCGCATTCCTATAACTAACATTTCCTAGTCACATGCGTGTTTGGAAAAATATGTAGAAAAAGTGGTATTTGTTTAATAACATATGTGGGATATAAAACTTTCACAGATAAAGTCCCTAGTTTTTAATCATAGAGTCTTTTTAGGCAATGACTATAAGGATTCAAGAAATTGAACAAACGAGTAAAAAAATGGATTTCATCTCATGCAGTCTAAACATTGTGATTTTCTATTGTCCAAAAAACATTATCATGCCAGTTTAAAAAAAAAAAAAAACTATATTTTGTTAGCATGGTATTTTTGTCAGACTGCATTCTTTTTCAAATTTTCATTACAGGTATATTACGTAAGACGCTTGTCTTCCAACCTGGAGGTTGCGGATTCAATTACCATTGGCACCCGAAAAAATAACATAAAAAAGGGTCAAAGTCTGGTTAATGAATTTGTAAGGTAATAATACTCATGTGTGAAAGTGATGCTACCATTTCACATGTGTAGTATTGCCAATATGTGAGATGACGATTTGCGAGTTCTGTGCATACTCCAGTGGTTGTAACGTCCAAAGACAATATTGTCTTTGGCGACGGTCTTCAATATACACACATTCGGATATGTTGAGGAGTATCATATGAATGAATTAAATGAATGTGTATGATGAATAAAAAATTAAATATAATAAATATATGAGGAAAGATAATTAGGTAGAAATTTACAAAACATATGTGTGGTAAATTATATATAAGCAGATACAATAAAAGTCATAAATATGCTAAAAACAAATGAGATGGAAACCCTCAAAGCATAATCAAACTCTACGAAAGAAAATTATATTTGTATTGATGTTTCTGTATAAATTTATTTACAATATCGTTGATAGTTCCAATATATTGATTCAAGTTGATTTTCACACAACTGCTAGAAATATATGGAAGCTTTATCAATTCAAAGTGTCAATAGCAATTTGCTAACAATAGTTGTACATTGTAATCGATCAATCGTAAGACTGTAACAATTGGATAGCAACATATATTGGTGTATATTTTTAATGTACATGTTGTTGAGTTTAGGAGGGTTTTTCTCAGGCATTTCCTCAATTTTAGGTCTTGACTGGGAGACTGGTTGTTCCATTTTCTTTTTGTTTTTGTAACTGAATTAATTAAGTAAATTGTTGATTGTATTAACAATATTGAGAATTATTATATTAAGTGTTATTATACTATACATTAGTGATGTTCTGCATTATCTTGATTTTTTTTATGTTACTATTGTGTATAATGGATATTTAAGTGTCATTTATCGTCTTGATAAATACATAAATAATATTAAGATATCAACAATCCCAGTGTATGATAAATATATAAGTAAGAAAGGGAAGAAATTGGAGAAGACGTTAATGAGGTTGGGTGGAAAGGATGAAGACAACAATATTCCTTCATGTGCATGGAAAACTCATTGGCAGCCGCCCTTTTTGGAAGACCTAATTTTTTAAAGGATAGCTGAGAGACACTATTCTGAGAGAGGTAGTTCTTAACCACAGGTCTACTTTAACCAAAGGAAGAAGAAAGAGTTTAAATTCTTGAAATAATGAATCCTACATCTAAAATTGTTTCAAGTTACACAAGGTAATTTTGTGACATCTCATGTTTTCAAAGATAACAATAAAAATTCCATAACAAATAATTATATGTTCTTATATAATAAAGTTTAGGTATTTCACGTCAATTAAAATTGAAACAGATAATTTATATAAGCTAATAACCTTTTATTTTTAAGCTGGGCAAATACATCCATTCTTATTCAAAGCTTAAAAGTATATAAATAATTTGCATAGCTTTTCGATTTATCATAATGAATTGGAAGAAGTTTTTAATTAAAAATATCGAATGATAATTTTTAGTTTCAAATGTCATATATTTTGTACCTAAATATTTTTCCGTTTTCATTATGTGTTCAAGATTTGTTGTTGATATTCATTTTTGTTATTCGTTTTAAGTTAATTTGATAGCTGTTTTGATTCGAATTTCGTTTCTTCGTGTATAATGTGTACAAAATTTAGATTTTTTGTAAAGGTGTTTTGGATTGAAAATTGGATTGTACAAGTAGATCTTGTTTCCTTGAATAAGCATCAATGTGTCACACCAGCTAAAAATATATATATTTTGTATGAGAAAAAGTAAATCTAATAAGGAGAAACAATGTTTTCATAGCAGCTTATTCAAGTAATATTTTTTTTATAGTAAATTTTCGGAGTCCTTATTTAATTGACTTTTTTTCTTTCAAAAGCTGCTGTGGAAAAATCTTTTTCACATTATTACTTCCAGGCAATGGCAGACTGGCCATATAGGCCAAAGATTTTGGTTGTGACCGGCTTCTTTTTGATATTGATCTCAATATTAATTTATTATACAGATCAAAAATTTTACACCTTATACGGTCATTTCACTAAGTAATTTTATTTGTTATTCTGCTGGTATGTGGCGGGTTGTTTGATGATTTCACTGGACAGTAGACAAACTATCACTAGCATTTGCATGATCTTTCTCCGCCTGTGGAGGGCTGATCAAATGACCTTTTCCAAATGTCAAATGAAGTTTTATTTATGATTATTTTTAATTTGAAACAGTAGACTGAATATTTTTGCCCATTAACACATTGACCCATGGGAAAATATCCAGCAGCCCACCAGTACGGTACATCGCTGCTTTCAAGGGAGTCAGCCAAATTACATTTTTTAAATTTTAAATGTTATCACATAAAATTACACAATTAAGTAAAGCTTATTATAAGAAAACAAATTTATATTTGAAAATTGACTTAATTATTGACATTGATAAGAGAAAAACAGAATACATCATAGAGTAGCACAAATAACCAATGGCCTCATCTCTACCTAACATTTTTTTATATTTAAAGACTTGTAGAATGCTTAGATTGAATAATATTATCAAACTATATAAAATCGGTTGTATAGGGTCTTTCAAATTGAGCGGTTTTTTTAATTCTTGGATAAAACACAGATGGCGTCGCGAACTTGCCTGGGTCTTGTGACATTTGAGAAGTGTAATGTATGGCATTTATAAAAATTGGAGTCGTATACAATATAACGTGTTCAAATTGAGAATTATTGTATCTATTGTAACTCTGGAAACGGTGATATTAATTGGCCACCAAGATCATGTGATCTGACACCGTTGGACTATTTTCTCTGGAGTTACGTGAAAATCCAGATCTATAAGAATGACCTCTAATCAATTACTGAGCTGAAGGACAAAATTATTCGCGTTATTGGTGAGTTAGAACCGCAATTATACCAAAATGTCATCGAAAATTTTGACAAAAGAGTGGACATCTGTGGAGCTGCAAAAGGTGGACATTTGGCGGATATTGTTTATTGTGTTTAAATGGCATACATTATACTTGAATGACCAATAAAAAGTTTTTTTGAAATTAAAGAAAATTGTGTGTTTTATTCAAGAATTTAAAAAACAATTATTAAAAAAACAGCTCAATTTGAAGGGCGCTGTACTTACATCCTGATGAAAATTGAGTCAGTAATTTACGAAGTTTCCATTTAGCTTTACTTCGGTTCATCTTCGGACCGATTGGCTACTCCGATCAAGTGGCGTCAAAGCATAGTTTTGTTGGATTTAAAATTTTGTGTGAAAGTACTGGCAACTTGCTGGGCTGTTTGAATTTCAGGCCTTAAGTCACTTAACAAGAAGAAAAATTACTGCACTGCGAGTCGTTTTCCTTCTCCCGTGATATCTGACCTTAAGTCCGCCGTCACTACTATTCTTTACACACTCAGGTGTGTTGGCACCGGAGATGGAGTCCCTTTCGGTAGTTCCTTCTTCGTCACTAAGTGACGTCGCGCTCATAAAAAAAAAATCGATCTTCTAGTGTAGATTGCGTTAGATAGGGATTTATTTTGTGCCCCATAACAGCGTGGATGGTGGTGAGATTGAACTGAACTGTACTTACATCCCATAATAGATGTTGACATAGTTACAGCTATTATTTGCATTTTGATAATGTCCAAGTTATGGTTTAGTATTGTTGTTTTCAAATTGATTTGAAAATATTGCAAAAAAATATCATGCCTAACCTGGAGCTCAAATAGAACATCTAGACTGAATATTCAGATAGCAGAGATTTAATTTATTGAGGAAATTACTAGTAGATAGTATAAATTCTAGGAACGATGAACATGGAAACCCACTAAAAATATTGATGTGAACATATCAAAAGAATATCAGAACAAGCAAATTCCAAATGAAAGAAATGATAAATATGCAGCATTCCCTTTAAACTGCATGGCTGTACAGCTCATGATATTCCAAAAGAAAGAAATGATAAATACGCAGTATTCCCTCCAAACTGCATGGCTGTTACAGCTCATGAAATTCCAAAAGAAAGAAATGATAAATACGCAGTATTCCCTCTAAACTGCATGGCTGTACAGCTCATGAAATGTTGTTGTGCACTATGGAGAATTCTCCGAGCATCATTCTGACAAAATAAATAAACATTAAAAATATATCCCTTAATTTCTCCCAAATAAGAATGACACTTAAAAAAAACCAATTGCAAGATTTTTAAGTACGTATCTTGCTGTTAAGTACCTTGATTACGATGTTCATTACTTCAACCATTTCTTCAGTAAATGTTTGGGCGCGAAGTGTTTCTTGATGTATTACACAGTGGAACGTGAGAATTTCATAGTCAATTTTACTTTTCAGGATTGAAACCGCTCCATTGTTTACACCTGTCAATACTTTTAGATCCATCAGTAGCAATAGAAATAATTTTATTTAAGCCAATTCCGTTATTTTCCAGATTTTTTTCTACAGCATTCGTAATATCTTCTCCACGAGTTTGTCCTTTGAGCGGCGGCAGTCTTAGAAGTTCTTCTTTGGGACCTTGTGCCGACATAATATTATTAATATATCACACAAAGAGTGATACTTGTGCTGTGTCACTTATATCTATTGAAGTCAGCTTAATATCTTCATCTTGCAACTCTGTTACATTCGAAGACATTTTGGCAGTTGTGGCGTGAGCACGCAGGTAGAGAATATGCATTGCGATTGTGCCGTTTGTGTTCGTTTGGTCCGTGTTCATGCTCTTCTGATAAAGCTGCGGAGTGGAGGTGAAGCTAGAGTTGAAGAGTCGCAAATACCGACCCCTGTACTAGACCATAATAATTTGAATAATCACCATGTTACATCCATGAATTTGTTTCAAAATATTTTAGGGGCTCGGTAGCTAAAAGGTCTTTTGTTTATTGTATTTGTGTGGTGAAAATTACGCCCAAATATTCAGTTAATTTTAGACTAATGAAACGAAAACATTTTTTTTTTAATTTCTTAATTTTGAACTAGAATGTACTCTTAGTGACAAATAAGTTTTATTTCTTTATATTTACGCTATAAGTTGTGTATCCTTTAAATTAGCTTTGGCTGTAATTTACTAAATTGCGTGGTGTAAGGGCAGGTATATTTTTGCGCATATACAATGTTATTTATTAATAATTATGGGTATTGGAAAATAATCTCATTTTATGATGTTAATGAGCTTTGACGGTTAGTTGTGCTCTGCCTGCCAATGTGTCACCACCTGTTTTATTAATTCTAGGTTTGTCTACATCTGAACTGTATATTTCAACATAAAAACCAGTCATTCACAATGGTGGAATTTATACCGAACACAGAATTTATATGAAATTGCATGTTATTTAAAGTTTCTTAAAAAAATTCTGCAACTTTTGCAACAAAAAACATTTATAAAATGTTGGATGTTGGTATGTGCCAAATTCAAGAAATTTCAATGTGAAAAATAGTCGTAGAAGTGGAACATCTGTAAAATTCGATGATGACATCTTAACTGCGAAAATTGATCCGAATCAAACTATTCAACAGCTCGCATAAAAACTTGAATACTATCACTCTAGAATATATCAATATACGAAAAAAATCAGGATGGCATGGAGGTAGGGTGTATGGATTCCACACTAAGTGACAAGAATAAATCAGCATGAGTATGCCTTTGTAGAGTTCTTGGATCTTGAAGAAATGTCATTTTTACACCATCTGGGGACCACAGATGAAAATCGAGTGCTTTATGATAATCATCGATGTAAAAAAACAATAGTTGTCAAAGAAGCAGGTAGCGAAACCAACTGCAAAACCCCGATAGACCGCAAAAAAGGTTCTTTTGTGTATATGGTGACATTGTATAGGGATCGTGCATTATGATGTGGAAAAGGTATTATTGGACTTTTTAAATTAGAAACATCAGTTTTTACAAAAGTGGTATTAATTTTTTTACAAAGAGATGGCTAAAAGTCATATCTATTGAGGTAAATTATTTTATAGATTGAATTAGTATTAATAATAAGAAATAACCATCAGATTGTTTCATTACAAAAACCGACATTATTTTCTGAATAATTTAATAAAATAAAGTGGATTTCACTTTTCTTCATAATTCTTCCGAAAAAAAAAAATAGTTAAAAATTGGCCAAGCAGAAATATTTTATTCCGCATAGAAAGTGAAAAAATTACAGGGAACATTGCCAAGAACTGTTTCCACTCCAGAGTAGAGAAGCTGTGTGAAGAATTAATTTGATAGGACTAGGTGAAAGTGGAATAGTTGGAATTAATATAATTCAAGACTACTGAAGATTCGTGTTGGTAGGACTGCAATTTTGATTCGAAAGAAAAAGGAGAAGACAATGATGTTGATGATGAATACTTTTATTTGAAATAAAACTTTGGGTAATTTGTTTTGGTAGAGGGATCTGCTAATATCTCAAACAATAGATAAAACCTTCTACATACTTCAAACTGCTCTGTACCAACTACATTTAAAAATTAGATTTCAGAGTATCACAAGAATCACCGCCGCTTAAAAATATATCATGGGTCTCATGGACGATCCAAGGTGCCAAGGAGAGGAAATTTCCCTACAAAAACTATGCAGGTGTAATGACCTCAGAACTGAGGTACTCGTAGCTCCCTCCCTTACATCTTTTCAACTTATTTTAAAGCTGGCCGACAGGCTAACTGGCATTTGTCCAGGCAACAAATCTTCTGTCAGGGTACCTTCTGTGAACTGCGAGGGAAACAGTTGATATTTAGGTATTATAGTTAATAGATAGGGGCACAATAGATCTGAGGTAATTGTAGTAGGATGGTGGTAAGATATTTGACGTCCACCTGAGGATTTTAAATCCAAGAATCTGAGATATAAAAAATAGATAAAAAAAGCATCCAACTCTGGTAAAAGAGTTCATCTGGCAACAGTAATGTCTGTTGTTGCCTTTTCACATGTGGCACTAGTTTGCCATCATCAAAACGTGCAATGATAAACTCTGACCTCTGTGTCGACTTTGGTGGTTCTTAATTTACAGGCTTGATTTATGAGGATGAAGAAAATGTTGTCCAGCCACGCTTTACAAAACACTCTCACCCCTTATAAAAGTAGGTAAGGTAAAATGTCATTTAATATTACTATAATTCTACATGTATATCAAAGAAAAGTAGGTCTCAGAATTTCTGAGGCTTAATCTAGCTTTCTACAGAGCTGTCGCAGTAAATCTCACAGTAAAAACATTACTGATTTGTCACCAATTGTTAACATTGAAAAATCTAATTGAATTAATTTGATATAAAATATTTGGTGATAAATGTTGCAAGGGTTTTTGATATGATGAAGAGGATTTTTCAATATTCAAATAGGATTTTTTAAGTATTAAAATATGAAATAAATATTACGTACTAAGATTAAAGAAAAAAAATTTATTATTTTATAAATCAACATAATTTTATAGCTTATTTTAAATAAAATAAAGTTGCACCTTTATAAACTGTCATTAGTCAAAATAACATAGTTTCGAGATGACATAGTATGAGTTTTCAAGTTTAAAATTATGAAAACACTCCACAACTTTATAACTATTCAATTGAAAATTAGCTGTAATTTTGGAGAGTGATAATCAAATTTCATAAAGTTATTGAATAAAAAATATTAAAACAATTTTGCATTAAATTATTAAGAAAAAACTTCAGATCTGCATTAGATATCTGAGCAAATTTTGTCAACTTTCAGAGCATAAAGATAATCTGTTTAATTTATGCTCGATAAATTTCTTCAAGATAATTAAGGGAAAATGTTTGTTTGACATTTAAACACCTATGTATTTAGTATAGACGTGTGTGTAATTAAATTACACACCTTTATTTTGTTTTTTTATTCATATGTTTTGTTGTACACTATATTTGTTAATTATTGGGTGTACAAATAAGTCACCGCCGTTTGACAAAAGTTGGCGCCACCAGTAAGTTATGGTTAAAATTGTCAGATGTAAAATGTCATTATCGTAAGGTTGGACATCTGTCAACAACATGACCTTGAAATATTAGTGAATTTTTATCAGTATAACATATTTTTTTGTGTTCGAAAATGTCAAGTTTTGAGCCGAATAAGGGTCATTTGCGGGAACTTTTGATTTACTTCTTCAATTTGAAGAAATCTGCAGCTGAGGCGCATCGATTGCTTGTAGAAGCATATGGTGAGGCTGCCTTAAGTGAGAGAAGTTGTCGTGAGTGGTTTCAAAAGTTTAAGAACGGTGAATTTGACATCGAAGACAAAGAACGTAGCGGAAGGCCGAAAGTGTACGAAGACGCGGAATTGGAAGTATTATTGGATCAAGATTCGTGCCAAACGCAAGAAGAACTTGCACTTACATTAGGAGTGACTCAACAAGCAATTTTACATGGGTTGAAATCATTGGGAATGATTCAAAAACAAAGAAATTGGGATTCATATGAACTGACACGGAGAAACTTTGAATGCCAATTTTCCACATGTGAAATGCTGCTTGCCAGGCATAAACGAAAGGGTTTTCTGCACCATATAGTCACTGGTGATGAAAAATGCATCCATTATGATAATCCAAAAAGGAAGAAATCATGGGGATCCCCTGGTCATGCTTCAACATCTACGGCTAAGCCAAATATTCGTGGAAAAAAACTCTTGTTGTGTATTTGGTGGGATCAGCTTGGTGTCGTGTATTATGAGTTGCTCAAACCGAATGAAACCATTGCTGGGGCTGTCTACCGAACATAATTGATGAGATTGAGTCGAGCACTCGAGGAAAAGCGCGCCCACTACTACGCCAGACACGACAAAATTATTCTCCTGCATGATAATGCTAGTCCACATGTTGCGGCACCGGTCAAAACCTATTTGGAAACACTCAATTGAGAAGTTTTACCCCACCCGCTGTATTCACCAGACATTGCTCCTTCTGATTACCACTTGTTTTGATCGATGACGCATGGTCTGTCTGAGCAGCACTTCACATCATATGAAGATACCAAAAATTGAGTCGATTCGTGGATAGCCTCAAAAGATGATGATGATGACTGACGCGGTATTCGTATGCTGACAGAAAGATGGGGAAAAGTAGTGGCAAGCGATGGGTACTACTTCGAATAAAACATGAGGTTCCGTTCTTTCACAATAAATGCCCATTTTCTTATAAAAAACGGCGGAAACTTATTTGTACACCTAATAGTTTGAATACATACATTTGTTATAAATAGTAGTTTGTGTCTTTTAAGAAGTCAAAGCAAAGCTTTTTAAATACAATTTTGCATTTTTGGGAAAGGCGCTTAATTGAAACAAAATGGTCTAGTCCTGATGTGTCCTAATTAGGTAGAATCTATTGTATTAAATATGTTAATAAAATAAAATCATTTTATTTTAAGTATTTAATTTTAAATATGACACATTAAAAAAGCATGCCATATATGGATAATACAATACATTAAACTTTTTTCTGTTACTTGAAGATATAATTAAATTATATTGCAATAATCTTAAATAGGATAGATATCCTTGAACCGATAGATCTATGTTTTTATGCAAGACTGTCACATTTAGAATTATGTCAGTATTATGTCAAAATTTTGACTTGAGATAGTTTTGGATAAAGGTGCAATCTCATTTGATTTTTCAGGTCAAGTATAAGAGCTTTGAAAAAAAATAATAATGTGATATATTTAATTTGAATGGATATTCATGTTGTAGATGCAGTGTACAGTTCCCTCAAGAATATAATTATTTAAAATTTAGCATAGTAAATCAATGAAAAAATATGATCCTTAAAAAGCTATATAAATTTAAAAAAAAAGGTCTCTTAGGCTTCGGGTTTAAATGAGATTGCTGATATTGACAATTAGCATTTAATGTGACGACTGTGGTTGTGAGGTTAAAGTACCGTACTTCTATGGTGAAGGTCGTTAGTTTGAAACACATTCTGTTTATATGCAGAATAATTATTGCATATTGTCATGTGGTATTGTCTTTGCTTTTTTGGAAGGTGGTTATACAGAGGTATAAAAGTATTTTTACGAATTCCAAACTGGTGAATTTATTTAGGAGACCAAACCTTGTATAAATTTACCTTAATTATTTCAATTTTAAATAAATAATCATTCTAATTACAAAGTTATTTTCTATTTTGGGAGAAAAAAAATATATATATTTTCTTGTTAAATATGATTTGATATCTAATGAGGCAACTAAATCAAGTTTTCATATCAAGTAAAGTAAGTAAATTTTTTTAAATTATTGAAAACAAGCTGTTTTGAACTATTTGCCTGACTCGAGGCGTGGTCATTATTTACTAAAAATATATAATTTATAAATAAGATACGTTATAATGGACCTGTCTTGATTAACCTTACTAATGTACATTTTACAGAAAACCTTTAGAGTCCCAGTGTTATTGTCAAAAAACATAAAATATCTCCCAACTGAATAAAAAAATAAAATAAAAATAATTATAAATACAGTCTTCCCTCAGTATCGGCAGGGGATTGGTTTCAGGACACCCCTTGAATATCAAAATTTGCAGATGCTCAAGTCTCTTAGGTAAAATGGCTTAGTGTTTGAATATAACCTTCTGTATACTTTAAATCATGTCATTTATATATAATATCAAATAAAATGTGAATGGTATATGAATAGTTGTTATTCTGTATTCTTCATTAAATAAAACTTAAAGATTGCTTTAGTTCAATACCCTAAAAGAAAAATAAAATACTGGGCCAATTTAAGTTTTACTTATAGGAACTTTCTGCAATTATTTTTCATGTAACGATTAACAGCATTCATGCTGCCTGTCTATAATGATAATAATAATGATATATTTAATATGCTTTTGGTTAAATCAGCGAATGCAGAACCTATCAAAATGGAGGGCTGACTGTATTAACAATCCAATTTATTTTTCAAAAATAAAACACATGTTTGATACACATCATAAATTATTTTTGGTCAGAACAACATAAATAATAATTTCCATAATCTATGGATACATACATATATCTTTCTAACTTGTATAAAAGTTCGTCACTGAATTCAGAGTCAATTCTGTTGAAGTTGTCATGGTTTAATATATGTCACAGTTTATTATTTATAGGAGAGAGAGATAGATAAAAAGAGACAAATACAGATATAATTGTTTCATTAAAACTGCCACTTTGCAAACACTTAAAAATATAGTAAAACTCTTAAGCGAACGCTTAGCATTTGAAAATCCTATCTACCTAAAACAATTCAGATTCTTCATCACTATCGTAACCGATTCTGTATCGCAGTTCGTTTAGTTTCCTCTTGAATTCCAGACTCTTTCTATACACACTGGACCTTGCCCCCTTCATTTTAGTCCTGGCGTATTCTCTGATGAGGAATTTGTCCTCTGCATCTGGCTATGATGCTTTGTGCTTCTTTCTTGCGTCCCGCCGTGGCTCATTGGCAGAGTGCGTTTTTAATTCTCGGAAATCAAGCTGTAAAGAAAAATTACACTTGAATCAAAACAATGACAATTGTCGGTAAAAACTAATACTTGACAAAAATCTGTTAATATTATATAAAGCATCAGTCAGTTGAAACAAATTAATGATCATTGAAAGAGTTAATTATTAAGTTCAGTGTGAGGGCGGCTGGGAAAAAATTCTTCAGCACTATAGGTGATGGCATTTGGAAAGTTGAAGCATTATAGGTAGCCGTCATGGTGAGGAGTCATGCGACTCCCTTGCAACTCCCTAGCATGCAACTCCCTTCGAGAATACGTGCTGCTACTGAAGCTGAATCATGGATTAGAAACCTTATTGTGGGCATTTTTTCTATTAACATTTTTTTAATAGTACATTATTTTACTCGAGGTTAGTCACCATCATGTCAATCAGATCTTCTTTACTGCAGTCTGGAACAACTCAGTAGAACTACACCAAAACCATTCCAAAGAAATGTGGCATCTTCCGCTGCTTCGTTTGCTATTTAGTTTCGCTGGATGAATAGTTGTGTTATAATGTAATTTGTGTCTCTCTTATGAGACCGAAATACCGCAACTTTTAAACCTTCAATGTTTTAAGCAGTTCTCGGTCCCCTTATGAACACATTTATGCAAAACCCTTTAAATTGTAAAAAAAATAGAGGGATAACAATAAATGGTCAAATAAATAATTATTTTCACCAAAAAACTTGTTATTGACTAAAAAAATTGTTTACTTTAAAATTATTCCAACTTCAAAGAGAATCAGTTGAAATGAGGATCCTTATGCGCTGCTATACAAGTAATATATTAGGTAAAGCGGAAAGAAATGACAATTTTTTTTGATGCGACAAAAAATTGATTTAAACAAAAACTATACAATATTATTCCGTTAAATAATTACCGTTGTTACCGATGGTCTTCCTCCACAGAATAGGCAGTTTTTTAATACCTTATTCATAAAATTCTGGCGGTTTTACGGTAAAATATGACTCGAAGTGATTTCGGAGTTGTTCGACACTCGTAGATTTTTTATCTCGAAGCGAATGTTCCATCGACTTAAAAATATGGTAATCCAAAGGTGCAATATCAGGTGAATATGGTGGATGCTGCAGAACTTCTAAATCTAGCTCTCTCATTTTGTCCTGCGTAATCCTTGCTGCGTGTGGTTTTGCATTATCATGTTGTAGAATTCTTCTCTGATTCTTTACTAAAACTGATAATTTTTTAAGCAGTTCTGCCTTTAATCTTTCGAATTGGGGACAATACACATCTGCTGTAACAGTCTGACCAGGTTTTAGTAATTCATAATGAATAACTTCCAAAATATCCCACCAAACACAAAGGAAAACGTTTTTCAGAGTCAATGTCGGCTGAGGGGTAGACAGATGTACCTGATTCGTCGAAAACCATTGTTTTTTGTTTTTTTTTCTCCTCGGATTGGTGTGAAGGACCCACTTCTCATACCCAGTAACAATTTTTCTAAGAAACGGATCAGTTTCATATCTGGAGAGTGAAGATGAACAGATTGTTATTCGTTGTTCCATGGCCGTTGGAGAAAGTTCGTGCGGCTTCCAAATTCCTTGTCTATTTGGTTTTCCGAGCTTTTTCAAATAGTTCTTCACTATTGATCATGGACAACCGATATCTTGTGACAATTCCTTGATAGTTTTACGCGGATCGGACCTCACTAATGAGTTTAAAGTGTCATCATCGATTTTAAGAGGTCTTCCTATTTTTGGTTTGTCCTTCGATTCCCTTTCACAGCTTTCAATTTTTTTAAACCATCTTTGGCACTTCCGAGGATTCAAGATGTCTCTATAAATATCGCAGATGGTCTGGGTAGCTTATTTTGACTTCAATCCTTTATCGAATAAAAACAGCATAAAATACCGCAAATGTGTCTCTTCAATCTCTGGCTTTTGCAGTTTTGTACTTAAGACCAAAACCAAAAATAAATATCAAAACAGAAAGAATATTAATAGAGCTTCAAAACGATACCAACCACGACGTATTAACCCAACGGTAACTGGTGGCAAACTGGTTTCAACGTGACGCCTAATGAAAATTGTCATTTCTTTTCGCTTTACCTAATATTAGATGTCGTTACATCATTTTATGTTTTATAATTGTTACTGTGATATTTAAAGGACACTTACGTATTGTTTATTTTGTCAATAAATAAATATAAAGCGTATAAGAATTTTTACAACACGAGCGTTCTTCAAATTGATGTAAGGTTGCTAGTAAGCGCAAGTATTTTAGATTTCATTGAATCCTCAATGCTGACCATCATTGTCCTCCACTATATCTAGAACTTCGTGCACCACCTGCTTGGATCCTTCCCATATTGTTGTATGGGGGTCCCGTATTGAGTTATGTTGAATACATTTTAAGAGGACCCTGTTAATTTCTTTATTTGGTCTGCCCATCTTTTACTCATTTCCCACAACTCATCTGTGATCATAAGCTTCCCTAGACTTTTGTTGTTCTTTCTGGCAATAAGCCCAAAGTATGTTAGGATTCTTTTCTTGCATGTTGTTGAAAGTTTTTCTTATTGTTGAATAATAGAGACATTGGTGTGCCTTGAGGTCTATGGGATACAGAGCGTCTAACAACACTCCAACACCTGCACCTATCATGTTTTTTCCTTCTTTCTCATTGTCCATGTTTCCACTCCATTCAGTGCTCTGGATAGTACTAGAGATTTCACTAGACGAATTTTGATTCTTCTGAAAACAGAGTGGTTAATTTATATCTTCATCAGACTTGTCACAGCTGATTTTGAAATTCCAACTTGTCTTGAAGCGCCAGTGAAAAAAATTATAACATATCGAAAAATTGTTGATGAAAAGAAACAGTTTGGAACTTACCAAAAATAAAGCAGGGGATTGAAAAACATGCTTTGAATTGACATTGCATATATTAAAAATTATATCCTTAATATAATGCGTTAAATAAAGAAAAATAACTTACTAATTCTTCGTCATCAGGTACTCTTGATAATAAATCTAAAACTTCATTATTTGGTATTGTGTGTGGTCTAAGGATTTTTCTAGCAAATTTGTTGATTCCTACAAAAAAAAAAGATAATTTAAGTTATAAAATTGTTTTTTTATCTTTCTAGACAGCAAGGCGATAACAAATCTAAATCTTCACTATTTGTGTTTTTGTCTGTTCTAAGAATTTTCTTAACAAATTCGTTGATCCCTGAGAAACAAAAAAAGATAATTTAAGTTATGCAATTGTTAATTTATCTTTCTGTACTGCAAGACGATAATGTATCTAAAACTTCATAACTTGGTATTGTGTGTTAGGGCATGTAGAATGGATGATTGAAAAAAGACTAACAAAACCAATATTTGGTGTAAATATGAGTGAAAGGTGTGGTAGAGGAAGACTAAGGAAGAACAAGTGAATGACATTTTGAAAGAATGAAATGTATTGTAGAAAGTCAGACAAATCGTAGGAGTTGTATGAGAAGGTGTATGGATGTAGAAGGGCGAAGGATGTGTGACGAGATAGGAAAGTCTGGCACTCTGTCCTCTCCGCCTACCCTGATAGGTAAATGGCGTGATGGTATGTATGCATGTGGTTAAGAATTTTTCTAGCAAATGATTCTGCAAAACAATAAAAAAATATTCAGTTATAAAATTGTTTATTTATCTTTCTGGATTGCAAGAGGCACAATGTGTCCATACTTCAAAATCTACAGGTCAAAGAAAGGTTATCAATGACATACAGGAGGAGAATACTGTCATACTTTGGACATGTTGTCATCCTTTAAGTGCCGGAAGTTATTAGTATGGCCGTACCCAGCAGGCCGTGATTTTTTCAACAAAAATAAAACCTAAAAAATTTATATTTTTTGTATACAGATATAAAGGATATTATGAAAACTTACTAAATATATACACCGTGGGGCGTTTGAGCTGTCGTTCACTCAGAAAAACACAGTTTAAATATTCACAAAATGTCAGGGTTGTCACAACTTGACACAGAAAACACGTTTACTTATAAATATAGTGGAATATAATATACTTTGTAAACTAAAATCAACAAATTATCTGCATGATGTATAATAAAGCGCAAAAGGTAAATAAACTATAAAATAGAACCGTAAAAAGTCTATATAAACGTCGTATTATGCCGCAAAACTACCGCCAATAACCAAAGAATACATGAAAACACACTTTGTAAATAAATACTTTGAAAAATTAACAAAAATAACGCATAAAATTTAAAAATCAACCATTGAACAAAACTACAAATGAAGTCATTATAAATCATTGCAATTACGACGGAAAAAACTGTAGTTGGTAACCCTGTATCAGAGACATGTATTGACTGTCAGTGAAAGCTTTTAGAAAGATGACTAACTTTGATAATATCGGTAAATTGTAATATTTAAGTATTTCTTGACCATCCCAATAGATGTCCCTATGTGTTATAATTTATAAATTATTACAATTGGATTTGATATTGGCTTGCGACAAGCTCAAAGGAGAGCGCGTTTACGCGTTTATTTTGTATGGTCGGCCTGGCGATCACTGAATCGGAGAGCGCGTCAACGCGCTCGTGGCAGTGAACCGGTTAAAGATATGAAGACATCTTCGAAAATATTCACAGTTGTTGGCCATTAGTTAAAAATGTTTTAGGGATTTATTGCTATTTTGAGTTGGTTTCAATGATGGTTGACATTTAAAAGGTGTTGCAGCCTTCATTTTTAGGGCGATGTAAATAAAAAAGGCTACAATATCTTCGAAACGTTAGCCATAATTGAAACCAAATAAATGTGGTAATAACTCCGAAAATCATTTTTGAACTAGAGATAAAAACAGTTTGGAGAAGTTAGTAGTGATTGGAATAGTTGAGGGGAGGGGTGGTGAGCAACAGCATGGTTATTGGCACAAATCATCCTCGTTATAGGATGAACTAGTAGAGTATGACTTGCCCCACAGCATGAAAATATATCTAACTGGACTGAGGAAGAGAACAGAAGTAATAAGACGATATTATATCTGAAGTAGTGCATGACTAATTATCCTACAGTATGATGAGATATCTAACTGGAATGAGGAAGAGGACAGAAGTAATAGGATGATATTGTATGTGAACTGGTAATAATAGGATGATAGTGTATAACTTATCCCACACCATGAGGAGATATCCAACTGAAATGAGGTAATAGATGACATTATGAGAACTGGAAAAGCATGATTTACTCTTTATCTCTAGTTCAAAAAGGACAGAAGTAATAGATGATGTTGTTATGAGAACTGGAGAAGTATGATTTACTCCATAGCATGAGGAACTACCAAACTAGAATGAGGAAGAGGACAGAAGTAATAAGAGGATACTCATATTGTATTTGAACTAGTAGTGTATGACTTACCCCACAGCATGAGGAGATATCTAACTGGAATGAGGAAGAGAACGAAGCTCGCTGCCAGAAGAAGAAGGATGGCCAGCCAGCTCAGGTATGGCACCGTGAAGTTGAATAAACTGGAATTCATGAATAAAAATATATTTAAAAAGTGCTGTTATACAGCACATGAATATTACAGACCACCAGCTAAGTTAGATTTCAGCCCTCTGTCAAATCATAGCCAGTTATCACTTATCAGTGCATATAAAAGCCTTCAAATATGTTTTCACAACCAACCATTAAAAAAACAATTCTTACTGCCTGTAGCATTTTTACTCATTATAGAGAAAGTTTTATGTTTTCTTTGAAATTGTAGTCAAATACCAGCAGCACCACAACTTTGAAAATCCTCTTCTATAACACCAAATAGCTCCCTCTTGTTTATACAATGACCTCATTGCTTAGTTGGTAAGATATTTGACTTCCAGGGGTTTTGAGTTTGAAAAAGAAATAGAAAAAAAGGTCCCAGTCTGATAATTTGTCTGGTGTCAATACTCCCATGCGCTGGACGTGTGCAAGTGTTGTCTTTTTACATGCTTTTTACATGGTCAATAATTTCAGATCACTAATTTGGATATGTTTAGGGGTACTGAAAAAATGAACGAAGTTTCAAAGGGATATGAATTAAAAACTGGTGTCTGCGAATTAGTACTGTAATGTATTATGCTTTCGTCATTTACAGTATGCACTGGCGGGCTTGTACTATGAGACAATTTTTTTACATTTCAAAGTATAATGAAACAACATTTCTTATTTCGGCTCTAGTTAGCATATTACTGAGGGTAGAGGTATTACATTTTAATCGTATCATCTGATTATGTGATATATGCTCTAACTTGTTCAGGCCGGAACGTTTGGATTTTAGAGATGTAACACTGCTTATGATATATGTAATTCTTGATTGTTTTTTTGCAAGTTTTGGTATCAAATTTTTTAATTAATAAATGTCTTAGGAAAAATTGATATTGTCTTAGGAAAAATTGATATTTATTAAAATTCAGTGCAACAATTACGACACCTAGTCTGAAATTAAACTTATTATCCACATTCAATAAAATAACATAAATGTTTAAACTCACTTTTTAACTTCTTCTCCTAAGGATGCCATGTAGCCTATAGAATTTTGTACACTCTGCGTGACTTCCTGTATTGCTTGCAATCTTTCCTTTAGAGATTTCTTTTCCTCCTGTAAATATGAAGAAGGATCTATTGTATATAATCAGGGCTATCTTAATCATTGGGCTAATAGGGCTGCAGTCCTATGGTGCCCCACACTGAAAGGCACCAGCCGCCACCATCGCACAAGGTCTTTAATTCTTTCTTTATAAAGTTGTTTTTACAGTTTTTTAACACTGTTAAAGAATAGATTATTCAATTTTATTTCAATATATATATATATATATATATATATATATATATATATATATATATATATATATATATATATATATATATATATATATATATATATATATATATATATATATATATATATATATATATATATATATATATATATATATATATATATATATATATATATATATATATATATATATATATATATATATATATATATATATATATATATATATATATATATATATATATATATATATATATATATATATATATATATATATATATATATATATATATATATATATATATATATATATATATATTTATTGTTTTGTGGTTAATAGGTAATCTCTGCTTATGTTGAATGATTGATAAAAAGGTCATTTAATTTGTTGAAGGAAATATATCTTGTCAACATTTATGTGTGACATTAAATTTTAAAAACTAAATCTTTTTAATATTCACTAAAACAGATTTTAGCTCGGAAAATTCAAGTTCTTAATTTATAGTCCTTTACCTTATCTTGTTCTGGATCATCATCGTCTTCTTCAGCTAAAAGCTCTTCATCGTCAATGGGTTGTTGCAGGTGAGTATTTCCACCTGAAAGATTGGATAATCATTATTGAATGTTATATTATATACCTAGTTAATATTACGGGAGATCTAAAAAAAATTGTTGCATCTTTCAGACAAACAGAAATTTTAAATATCTGTGACTGCAGAATGATGCAATGCAACTTAAAATTTAATTTTACATAATATGCAATAAGTTCAGTCAATAAAAAAACACGCTTTAAGCAAGTGCTAAGCAAGCTTATTTCCTTTGACCAAATATTTTCAGTTTGAAAATGCTTCAGAAAAGCGAAAAGGGCTTGTCATATACTTAAATTGATTGTTTCGCAGATTGTTTCGCATTGTGGTGAAAATATTTATTATGAACCTATATGTTCATTCAAGGAACGCAATACCATAAAATTTCTCCATCTAAGTTGGTCCACGGCCTGGCACTTCACAAAGTCATAGTCGAACCAGCACCGAGGTGATGTATGGTTGCAATATTTTTAGGGCTTTGGGGAATTAACTAAATGGCCCCGAGGCCTGAAGAAAACCCTAAGGGCAGTTCATCCTTGAGTTTTATTTGTAAATATTTGCCTCTTATAGATAATCAGACATTTTTTAAAATAAATTGTGGTTTATTAGATTTTTGGTTATTTGGGTATTCTATTAGCTGCGCAAAATATTGCTTTATATTTATAGCCCATTTCTTGATTGGTTTTAGTCAATAACAGTGTATTTTTCGTTTTTGTTATTACAATTATTATTGCGTAATATTTAATTAATTAATGGTCTTTATCTTCGGTTAATATTTCTTTACTCAAGTAATATTTCAATTGTATCAATCAATCAAAATATTAGATACATGGGTGGCAAGTATTGTACTTGAAGAAATCCTTTTTGAGAAGTTTAATCAAAGTTCATGATTATTTATGAACACCACACTAAGACTACACTCCATCTAAAGCTGAATGTGTTACTATCATATATCAGAAGATCTACAAAGGTTTTTTTTTTGTAGTATGTCTTCCTTTGGAAAGTTCTCTGTAGTTTTCTTACGGTTTTCTAAACTGATGTAGATGTGGGGAAGTTCCTAATCTAATGGTCACAACCATCATTTTCTTATCCTTAAACTTGTCTTTTTTTTCTAACTAACATTCTTAACCTATCAATAAAAAAGGGGTCAAGTCCTTGAGGAGAGACTGTTCTATGAACAGCACTATATCAATTACCTTTTTAATATTATTATAAACAAAAGAGATTACCTCAAAAATATAGAGTAAATAATGCAGAATTTTTCTTACGTCACCTTTAAAAACATTGTAAAATTTCACTAGCAAGCATTCATTAGTTTATATGAATCTGCAGTAATGAAATCTTACAGAGTAGACAAAACTTGAAACTGATGTATACTTCTTCGAATAAAGGGTTCATTAGTATTTTCCAAGAGAGAGATGGATTAAACAACAAACATTGTCTAGTAAATAATGAAAGTATAATACGCTAAGCAATTCAACTTACCAGTTAACCAAAATATTAACCAATTTCTTGCAAATAACATCAGAAGTGCTATTGGCGCCATCCATGGCTCAAAATAATAACAAAGTGCGATCCAGCCCAGGAGGGCCACAAAAGATTGCAGTCTGGACTCCCATTCAAAACAGGCTCTGGAATCAAAGTTTATGATTTACGTACGTATGTACATACTAACATAATTCTTTTTTAATAACTTCAAGAATGAGCCACGTTTTAGTCTTAAAAAACAACTTAAATGATAGGCAATCCCTAGTGCTTGGTCATTCTTGGTCTTGGCAGCTTATCTAAATATCCCAATAAAGTTCAAAAACTTTTTAAATCGACTTACTGTAATATCTTTCCAATTTCTATGAACCACATGATGATGGCTTTGAGCCTCATGACATTTCTAAGGAAGACTTGTCTCTTGAACTTGATTTCTGTGTGCATGTATTTGTCTTCTCGAGGATTCAGTGCTCTGACACAAGCTTTGATCTGAAAACCAAATTTAATGTAAAAACTTACAAGAAACTTTGTTACTATAGGCATTTTCTAAAAATCTCTTCATATATTGGATAACTTAGTTAAGATTAAATTTTTTTTTAATTTGAATTTATTTATTTTCTCACAAAAAGTTTACAATTTATCCATCTATCCTATCATGTAACTCATGACTGAGCACCATCACTACCACATTAAATTGATTATAGAATAACAAAAGAAGTCTATATATTGGGTTAAGTGATAAATAATTTTCATTATTGGGAACAAATTGAAATTATTCATTAGTGATCCCAATGACTCATTGGGATCACTATAGTTCGGAAATTCTAGGATGAGTCCTGTGACAGCTCACAAATTCGCCCCAATACAACCTTATGTAATGTATTTACCTAAATAACTTGCTATTTATTAGAATTGAGGCTTATATTAAAGTTTATAAAATAATTAAAGTTACTGAATATCGTTACAAGGTTGTATTGAGGCAAATTTGTGAGCTGTCACAGGACTCAGCCTAGAATTTCCGAACTATAATGAATAATAACACATACTTGACAAGTTTTTACCTGTTTGGAGTAAACAAGTATCCTTTAGTCTTATCACGACAGTGACAGTTTACATATTGTATTAAAATAATAAATTATCAGTCTGTGAAATGGAGGGATTGAAAATGCATATTCGTCACGTAATGTGGGACTTTAAGCTGGGAAAATGCTACAGAGACATGTGAAAAAATATGCTATAGTGTATAAGGTGAAGAAACCACAACTGACTGGCAAAGTTGATTTGTGGAATTTCATTCTGGAGATACATCATTTAAGGACGAACTCAGACAGGGGTGCTCATCGAGCTTTAATGATGAAGCTTTAAAATCATCCGTGGAACGCGATGCACGCCAAAGTACTCGAGAATTAGAGCAGACAAGTTAAACACGTCACAATTCACCAACGCCACCACTTAGAAACCATGGGGAAAGCCAACAAGCTGGGTGTTTGGCTCCTATACACTCTCAGTGAAATAAATAACACAGATTGTTTATGGATAGTGACAAGTCTTCTTTCACGACAGAGAAATGAACCTATTTCTTGATAAAATCATTACCGGTGATGAAAAATGGATCACATACGACAATGTTCTACACAAAAGGCCGTGGGTTGACAACGATAAATCTTCATAGCCGGTCCCAAAAGCTGAGCTTCATGAAAGAAAAATAACGTGTGTGCGTATAGGGACTATTCATTCTCCTACAAGATGGATGGGCCAAATAAAGGAATCAAAAGGATCTTTTTTAATGCTCCATTCAACATAGTATCAAGTTCCAGATATGTATTGAGCGCACAATAAAGAAGAAAATCTATATTATAATAAATTAATAACTTAAGTATATTATTTTATTCTCATGGTTGTCATATTTATTATTTAACTTACATACAAAATACACTATAACTGTTGAGGAGGTGCTTTGTAATAACATTTTATTTGTTTTTTTACCGGCAATATAATGAATATTTTTGAAAATAAAATATTATTTGCCATTTACCAATCAATGACATTTTTTTATTTAAAACTCAACATTTTCAAAAGTTGTTCTCTTTGACATTAAAACTTTGAAAAAGTATGAATAAAATTTTTCGTATTATTTTAGAAAAGAAAAAAATAAAATTTAAATGATTCATCATACAATGGAATTTCCTTGCTTTAAAATCGCATTGTAAACTACACATATATCCTTGGTATAGCGATAGGAAATAAACCTAATGGGGCATCAAAACATATTTACTCGTCAGTCAGTATCAAAATCTACTAAGATGATAGTGCACAACAGTATTTTAGTACCAACTTTAATGTATGTTGTTTTCTAAACGGCACTACATAATTTTTTGTTACATGGGTTGTTTGTTGCGTTGAAATACATAGTTCTTAATGTTTATGCATCAGGGATTGTGGTAATTTTTGTTACATGGGTTGTTTGTTGCGTTGAAATACATAATTCTTAATGTTTATGCATCAGGGATTGTGGTAATTTTTGTTACATGGGTTGTTTGTTGCGTTGAAATACATAATTCTTAATGTTTATGCATCAGGGAATGTGGTAATTTTTGTTACATGGGTTGTTTGTTGCGTTGAAATACATAGTTCTTAATGTTTATGCATCTGGGATTGTGTCAATTTTTTATTTGTCATATGTTGCTTTTATTGTTATTTTTATTTTTTGTTTCTTAAACAAAAAAAGTGGAAATTTCTGCATTTCTAGATTTTTTTTCATTTTCTTTCCAGTGGCAAGTGTAATAATTTATAAATATGATAAGCTGATTGACTTAAAATAGGAATTCCTAGTTTCTCGGCCAGAAGTTTTATGGAATCTGAGCATAAAAATTAAGCATAACGGGGGAAAGGGAAAACACTTCTTAATTATCATTAAAGTGTATCTCTTTAAACTGTTGCTTTATTATTGTAATATATTTATTTGCTTATTATGCAAAAAAAAAAATATAAATAAAACAGAACTAACTGAGAATGACAACAGGAATAGAAGAATATTAAAATTTGCCACTTACAGGATTCCATATCACAGTCATTTCTAGAAGTATCTGCGGGCAGTTCCCCTTTGCTCTGGCTCTCATCTTTTTGTCTTTGAGAGAATACCACCTCTTGTCTCCGTTCTTTATGTTCAGCAACGGGATAGCCAATTTTCCCAAAAACTCCACTTTGTGGTCATGATCTTCATCATAGACTGTGATTTCAAGCACAGATGTGATGTCTTTAACATTGCTGTAAAAATATAAATTATGCAGGTTTAAAATAAAAATTAACCATGGCGTAAATCATAATTTATTCTTTCTATGTAGCCAAACTGTCTCAATGTTCCTTTCTTCATCCTAAGCACTGGATTTCCTTATACTCTATATTATTTACTAATGTCCTCCTTCATTATTCTCTCATACGTTGTTTTTCCACACATTATATGCAACAACTTCATTTTTACCACATTTACAGGAGTTATATCAGAAGGTGTATAGATAGATGTAGAGAGGCAAAATATGTGTGCTGTGATAGGAAATTCTGGAGATCTGTCCTCTCTGCTTAACCTAAAGGAAATAACGTGATGGTATGTATGTATGCAGAGCCTTTTGGAGAAAATGTGTGGCCCGGAGCAAACAATATTTTTGAGGCCCCCTCTTGAAAATCGTAAGTATGTTCTCTAACAAAGTTGCAAATTGAGGCCCCTAAAATTGTGCAACCTGTGACAGCTGCCCTTTCTGCCTCCCCCTCCTCTGAAAGGTATGTATAATAGGATACTTAGGAGAGATATTCCAAGAGAGACAGTCCTGATAAACCAGACTGCAGGTCTATATTAAGAAATTTTAGAAAATATAGAAGAAATTTTAAGAAAAATGCTTACAATGTGAAGATTTTCATCCAGTTGGGAGTGAGAGTCTTATACTCAGTGTGAGTCTGTAACCGCGCATTGACCAGTTCCAGGACGCAGAAAGGATCCGACTTCCCTCCGAGGTCTGCAGCGGCCAACCCTTTGGCTCCAAATACTTTCACACACAGCCAACCTACCCCACCTGAGCCTGTCTCATTCCAGACATCTAGTCGATACCACGCCTGAAAATAAAAACATAAATTTATATTTGACAGACATTTCATAAATGTGCCTTCTTTTTTATTTATATGATACTCTTCAGCATATTCGAACTATTCTGAAATATTAAAAAGCTTAGCCGAGATATAGAATTGTCTTCAATTCCTGTAATCAACTTTCAGGTTTAGAATCATTGGCATAAGCACGAAACTCGTGGTTCATCACTGCACGTGTTGGCAACACTGCCACACACGAAGAGGCAATTTGGCTCATGTGAGTGCACGTCTGGCAAAGTATTGTTACCAATGAACTTTATCTTTTTTGCGGAATCAAACTCAAAACCCCCGGGTGTAAGTCAATTTCATTGATAATTATTTACGCCATCGTGAATTAAAAATGTTTTTGGGGTCATATCTATGAACAGAGCATCATAACTCACTCGTAAACAACATGACCTTGTTAAGGCTTTTCCAAATAGGATATCGTACATATCTCGGTGGATAAACTGAGGATTGATTCTTTGTTTCTACACTTATAAACTGACTTGAATCTGATATATGTTTATATTGTGTGCTCAATATTAATACATAAACATTTAAAAATAATCATTAACCATTTTAATCCCACGGGGCCGATTATCGGCCCCAACTGGAGTATGGGAAAAATCCCACGGTGCCGATCATCGGCCTCAAAGCTTTCATACAAGTTTTTATGTTGAATAAAAAAATATTTTTTTATATTTATGGAACATGAAAATTACTTATTATTTTACACTCTACAGGGAGGTCTCCACAAAAAAAAATAGGTTTTAAAACTAAATATTAACTGAGATAAAAAATAAAATATAAACTATTGTTTTTTTGCCAAAAAATGCTTGGGATTTTTCGCACATTTTATGCAAAATATGCTGGGATTAAAAGCATGCATTAACATTAACTACATAAACCTGATGCAGTCAAAGAGAAACAGTTAGTTTACTTTTATTTCGTATGGAACCAATTCCTTTCTCACCCAGAATGAAATTGTTCATTTGATACGTTTTTATAGTTATGCGATTTTTACTTAAATCAATTATTCACGTTAAGTGAGGGATATTTATATTAGTCCCTTGGAAGCATACATGACAAAATTAGAAATCTTAACTAAAGAATTCATAGATTTAAATATGTAAAAGAAAAATAAAGAATGAATGAGATTATAGGTGTTTATAAACTTACAAATCGGTCTTCAATATTCCTCCTCTCTCTGGGGTTTTCTTGGTAGTTGGTGAGGTCTGTGATGGTCTCTGAAGAAGTTGTTCCACTGATGGTGAGCAG
Organism: Odontocerum albicorne; assembly: GCA_949825065.1. Classification (NCBI taxonomy): domain Eukaryota; kingdom Metazoa; phylum Arthropoda; class Insecta; order Trichoptera; family Odontoceridae; genus Odontocerum; species Odontocerum albicorne. The sequence continues at coordinate 22,130,087 of OX463856.1, forward strand.
CAGGAACACTTGCCCATTGTTATCTTCCAGGTCCTGCCACATGCTGTGCGTCTTTTCTCTTTCCAGGAGTGATAGATCAATGACACATCTTGAATAATAATAATAATATTATTCCAGCTAGTGATCAATACAACAAAAGATACTTAAAAAAAAAAACAAAATATAATAAGTTTTGGAACATAACACCTGAAAAACAATTTATACAAAAAAAAATGTATTTGGAAAAATAAATACAAAAATTATAAATTGGTGAAATTTTGGTATTCTCCTATTTTCTCACATATGTGTTGGAAGCAGAAGTTTTTCACAAGTTTTATTAATTATATTTTTGGATTCAGTACGCGACTGAAAGAAAAAGAAACATGGGGTGACAATTTATGACAGAATATGGAATGTGATTAGGGATGAATGAGTACTTAAGGCTGATGTGTTGAGTAAGATGAAGAATAGCACTCTGATACAGTTATAGTGAGTGAGTATATAGAACGAAAGATATAGTAAAGTGAGTATGTAAAAGGAAAGAATGAGTAAGGACTTACAAAACAAATATATAGTGTAAATGTGAGTGGAAGGCATGGTAGCGACATTGTATGTTTTATGAGTTGTATGGATGTAGAAGAGGCGAAGGGTGTGTGTATAGGAAAGTCTGGCACTCTGAAAGTGTTAAGATAGGAATGTCTGACTTCTTTGCCTAAACCGATGGGGAAATACCGTGATGATACATATGTAAAGACTTCAAATGAGTGCATTCTATGTTCAACAAACTTCTCTCTTGTACTACAGAAAGGGTGTTTGTGTAAAAATTTATTAAAGCGTTATTATATTGCATATTGGCATATTCATCCATTGGGCCATTATATTGTATGATTGTATCATATTTCTAATATATAAATGGAAGAATAATATGAGTTTGACAGGAGTATTTTTTATGTAAGTATACATATTATAGAAATATTATAACATAGTTTTGTTCTCTAGGTTCTGCCTTATGCTGTTCATCATCTCGTTTTCCAGGATTGATAAGTCAATGAGGCACTAGGAATAGTGTTGTGTTGTTCACAAGGTTTTATCATTTTGGTTTCCGAAAGGCATAAATCATTGAAAGTTCTGTCAGAAAATTTCAATTTAGTAGCTTTTGGTTGAAGCATGAGCAATATAAAATAAAGAGGTTTTAAAGTACAAGAACTGACAGACCTCCCAAGGAAGTCATCTTTGGACTGTTTGTCTCTATCCCATACAGTGATCTCCAGTAGCTGCTCCTGGTCATCGTACAGATGTAGGTCGAACTGCTCTAGCCAGCACGGGCTCAGTGAGCGCCACACCACCTTGCTTTTGTACTTCTCATTGCCTAACCTGAAAAAACAAATCATTTCAAGGATATAAAAGCTTTAGTTATATAAAACCATTCCTTTTCAGATTTCTCTATCGTTCTTTTGCCAATAAATAAAAATGAACAACTCCTCTCGTAAGATAGAAAGAAAATAAATATTCTCTTTCAAAAATTGTATGCAATAAAAAAAGGCAGGCTTCTTGATATTTCCATTAAACTAGAAAAATTTTACCTCAAACGTTTCAATAGCAATTCGATAACTCCATATCTGGTTTGGTGGACATTTTTAGTGTAGATATTAGTGAGTTTAGGAGGGTTCTTCTTCAGTATTTCTTCAATTTAAGTTCTTTACTGGAATACTAGATATTCCATTTTTTTGTTGTAATTGAATTAACTTTGTGTTTTATGATATTGTATTTGATTATATTGTTGTTGTACTATAAATAAATGATTTAATGGGTTGTAATCATATTCATTTTGTCAACGAATTAATAAAATTCTAAACTTTTGATAATGAAATCCTCAACTGGGTCATATTTTTAAAGCATAGTTAGGGAAAGTAAATAGTTTTACCTAAATTTACAATAAGGGTCACTGGATCCTGTGTCCTGGTCCATAGGGGTGAGCCCTCTGGCCTCCACCAGGACGATGGTGACCACGGAGCTCCAGATCTGACATTTGAGCCTCTTGTTCACGTCGCATAGTCTCGTGCTACGCTGGAAGTACTGCAAGAAAGAGAAAAATTTTCTTAATTATTTTCATACAGGGTGACTATTATTTAATCTCACAGATTTATGATGCTGATGAATTGGATATTTTATTTAAATCAACACTATTTTGTGACACAGTGTTAACACAAGAGTGCTTTTCAAACATAACCCTTTCCAGAGTGGTCTTTTACATTCATTCGTATGGCAAACCTTGATATGTTGAAGTGCATAGCAAGGAAACAATATTGTCATTGACTACAGTAACCGAGTCTTCGGGTTAAAAACCACTGATGCACAAAACCAGTACAAAGACTCCCATATGTTTTAAAATTTTTATAAAATTTTTTCTTAGTAAATACATTATTTGTCACTTGAAAAAAAAAAACTATCTTAGATTTTTTAACAAAATAAAATAAAGGCAGGTCGCCCTGGAGGCTGCGAGTGCTTTGTGAATAATAATTTCATAATTCAGTACTTTGAAATCGAGTTTAGGAAGTCACTAAAATAAATTAAATTTAAAGAAGTTATCCCAAGAAAATAAAACTGGGAGAAGACTTTTAAATTCAATTTGTGAATATTGGCAATTACGAATAAAATATTAATATTGATAAGACATCTGAGATATTTATAAATATCAAGCCTAGAAAATGTCGCATGGGAAATTTAATAAAAAAATATCAATTCTAAAAGGAAGAAAGGAAAAACTGCATTATCGTATTTCACTTTCTCTCTCTTCCAAGCAACCTGAATGACGTCCTAGAATGAACACCATACAGATTTTTTTAAAATTGGGTTCCAATAGAAATTTAAGCTGTAACCTCCGGGTTGCAAGACGTCACTAAAATTACTTCTGAAATTATAAAATTTGCATTTCGAGGGGTATCGGATTTATTTATAAATGATTTTTTTAACATATCTTTATTTCGAAAACCAGGGAACATCGGGAATCGAGTCCGGGCGTCTTAACATCTAAACCATGAATGTCGTCTAGTAAATATATGGGAAGACATGGACTCTACATATAATTGAGAGATGTCAAATATAATATAATATATGTATATAAAATATAGCACTAGAGAAGTAAATTACGAATTTCAAATGTATTAACCGAGTTAGAGTTGAGTATCGCTGATAGTCAACAATAAGATTCCAGTCTTGCAATTCTTTAAGGCATACTGTACATGGAAAATAATGCACAATACGAAGATCTCCAATACTTGAGACCCATCAAGCAAGGGTTGCAACAGGTCTAGTCTTAACCGTAGACTGTAAAAAAAATGATCGAGAGGAATTGTCAAGACCTGTCATACGAATTAATATGTTTGGCGAATGAGCGATACAAGGTGTTATATTTCATTTGCTTATTCTTTTAACATATTTTTACTTTAGCTTGTAATTTCTTAATGAATATATGATAGTTAAACTTGATATAGATATTATGAGGAACAACTGGATAAATCACAGCGTCTTCAAAATGTTTGTCTAAGATTTATATTTAACCTAAGAAAGTACGATCATAATATATGTGTATCACTTCATACCAGAAGGCGCTGAACTGGATGAACGTGAGAAATAGACGCCACATTCACATACAATCTCTATTGTATAATATCCTTAACTGTCCCGCCACCTCTCTTATCTCGTCAAAAAAAATTTCAGCGTCTTTCCGATCATGGACCAGCGCTATGCTCAAACAGAGATTGTTTATTGGCCTTCTCAGATAACCGCTCTTCTTTTTTTACTGTCCATGCAGTGAGATTCTGGAACCATTCAAACCAATGTTAGACTCACTCTGTCCTTGGCATGCTTTAAGAAACGACTGAAAAAGCTCTTGATTTCTAGTCAGTAATATAACGTGTTTGATTCCTGATTTCTTCTCCACCACCTTTTTCTTTGAATGGTGATATCTCACTTTATATGAAACGGAATGTTCGGGTAATTGTTTGTCTTTGTGAGGTTTATTGGCGTATGCTCACGTGTGTTCATGGATTTCGTGGGGATGGATAGTCATTTGAATGTTTTTTTGCGACCGTGTAACTTGCGTAATTTGCTTTTGTCTGGTAGGTTGAAAGATATTGCCGCCTGGTAATAAGTCCGCCAGATTGTGTTTACAATAAAGAGTTAAATAAATAAGTAACAACATTCTGCAGCTTTTATATAATAAGAATAATAATAATTATTATTATTATAATTATATTTTTCATTGTTATTTCATTATTGAAATAACGTAAAGAAAATTTTAATAATAATAATACAAAGAAAGAGACCAAACGAGGTTCAGAGGTACGTATAACTTATTGAGGAAATTAATTTCGTTATTTTAATCTCCACGTTATGTATTCTCCATCTGCCCTTTCGCTTGACTTCTATTCTCTAAGGGTTGTAGAATGATTAATTCAAAAGTCACTTTTGTCATTCCAGGCATTTTCCCTCACTCTCCCCAGGCGACACGCCTCTGCAATTAGCTTAATTTGTGTTTAGGGTAAAGATCATGACCTGGAAAAGTAGGCAGGATTAAGAAATGAGGATGAGAATTAAAATAATGAAAAAAGGCAGGGAATTATTCTAAAAATTACACCCCTCTAAAAATTTGGATAATTTTCAGTAGAAATATTTTCTTAATTTGTTGACAAATATTTTTTAAGTAATTACATATAAGCATTGTATATTTTTTTGTTAGTCTTTCTTCATTCGTTCTACGTGCCCAAATTATCTCAGAGAGCTCTTCTTCATCTTACTCAACATATTAGTCTTAATTTAGCTTTCATATCTAATTTATGAAAATATTAAAAATAACCTTTCCTAGACGGCAAAGCACGTTAATCAAAGAGTTCTGAAAATAATTTATCCTGAACTGAGCAATCATAAATAATTTGTTCTTGACTGAGCAATCATAAATATACATCCGATAGCCTCGTGTTCTTGGCATTCTGAGCCCTGACCTGTTGTGTATGTGGTAGTATGTGTGTGAGGTACATGTCGACGCGGTAACGCACTGGACTTTCGTGTGGAAGGTCGCCGGTTCAAACCTCACGCTGTGATATTTCTCTCGAATGACAAAAAAATATGCCGGTGTGTTTCGATCGTCTTACTTCGGTTTGTCATTTCCAGTACAGTGGTGTAGCCGATGAGTATACTGGTGTGCAACGACTTACTTAAAAAGGAGAAAAGAAGGAAAAAAACTCCATTGCACAGCTTAGTTTTCTAACTGAATTGACTCGACTACGAAGCCCAGCAACGACGACTAGTATGCGTGTACTTTTTCTGAGTATTTCTGAGTTTCACATTCATGCTCAATCTAAATTTATATTATTATAATCATCGAAATGGACTTACGAGTACATTGTAAAAAAAATCTTTTGTAACTTATAAAACTAAAAAAAACTACCAGTAGTTCAATTTTCGGGCAGAAGCTCAACGAAGGTTTCGAACAGACAACTTTCTGTATAAAAAAAATAACCCTTAACCAAAAAGTCAAATTAAGATTAATCTATATTATATTAGAAATTCTGGAATATTTAAAATTTTTAAAGTTTCAAATAGTTATTCTGGAATATTTAAAAGTTCAATATATTTTTAAAAATCTCGTCTCTGCCTCTAATTTGTACATTTAACCGGTAAAACATCGATAAAACTATGTACTTAAGTATCAGAAAAACATTGTTATGAATTCTCTAAAATCTTTACGGTTATTTTCATAATATTACAATGCAAATTGGTACTTAATAATGTCTGGGCTGAAAGTGGTGAGATTATAAATTTCATCGAAATGTAAATATCGTTGTTCAGGGCTTGGGGAACGTTATAGTGAATGGGTCAAATAGAAAATATTAGAAGACACAATCAAAAGAAAAAATGGATAACATCGAAACAAATGTGATTTTCAATTGCAATTGGTTTAGTCAAACAATGTTTTTTCCACTTTATATAACGGTATAACCCTACCGGTTTCAAGATTTTCACTTTATCATTGGGGGAGCACTAAACAAGACTGAATTATGTTTGAACTGGTACTGACATATCATACACGCGTCGAACGGTAAAACAATCGGGTTGGGGATTGTGAATGGAGGGAGGCAGGAGACAACTTCAGCAAACAGTGGTGAGATCTTGGGAATGTATGTATAATATTAACCAGACGTTCATCCCAATGAATAGACTTGGATATTTCTAGGGCCTCTAATCTGTCCAGTTTATTTCCTTAACTATTGATAATTTTTAATCAAAATAAAATAATAACCTCGTTTATTGATAATAAAAATCAAAGCAATACAAGAAAAAATATACATGAATATGGTTTCACATGATTTATACACATAAGAAACAACTTGTCAGTTACAATTAAAAGGTTTAGTCTCCTTTTGTACGACCTTAACATATATCTTAGGGATGAATATGAACTTAAGGTTGATGTGTTGAGTAAGATGAAGTAGACAACTTTGAGATGGTTTGGGTATGTAGAACGAATGAATGAAGAAAGACAAACAAAATAAATATATAGTGCAAATGTGAGTGGAAGGCGTGATAGAGGAGGATTAAGCAAAGTATGGTTGTATCAAGCGAAATATGTTTTGAAAGAAGAAAAAGTAATGAGAGAAATTGTAGGAACTGGATGAGAAGGTGCGTGGATGTGAAGGCGAAATATGTGTGTCGAGATATAAAAGTCTGGCGGTCGGCCTACCCTATGTTTGTGTGTATTAGTATGGTATCCTTCAATATACATATTGATCTTTCAGATGTATTGAATACCGTAGCCGGGAGAAAATATTGTCTTCTGCCCTAATAATTGAACCATGGGGTTTAGAACCATTAAAGTAGGCGCGAAAGTCGCAGTTTTGTTATTACATATGTTGTCAACAATATCAACGTGAAAAGGTAAAACCGTTACACATTTATTCAGTGCATAAGAGTACTGTTATTAGACTGGGATCCTTTTTTTAGTACCTTCGGAAATCGAGCTCGAAACCCTTAGGAGGAAGTCAAGCGTCTTACCAACTAGTATACTAAAGTTGTATAATATTGAGTATTAAGTGCGACACTGTATTCTTAAAAAAACACAAACTATCGTACACATGGTTCGCGGATAACTGCTTTTGCACACCTGTCGTAGACCAAACAATATAAACTCATAAATTCTAGCTTTTAACATAGTAAAGCGACCTCTTTCGTCCATTAACGAGCGAATACCCCGGAGTGGAAATTTCTGAAAGCAAACAAAGCTTTGAGACTATTTAAGAACGTCATAGTTGTTTTAATTCGTGTAAATAATACATTTTTAACTGTAGGAAGATATATTTACATACATACCATCACCCGTTTCCCTGTCGGAGTAGGCAGAAAGGACAGAGCCCATGACTTTCCCATCACAACACTAATATTTCGCTTCTTCCACATTCATATACATTCTCATATAGCTCCTATGATTTCACTTACTTATTACACTTCCTGTTTTCAAAATATCATTCACTTGAACCAACCATACTTTTCTTGGTCTTCCTCTACAACGCATTCTACCCACATTTGCACTGTATACATATTTATTCATTCTTTCTTTTTTCATTCTTCGAAGAACTTTTCCACTTATAGATCGATTGTTAAATATTTGAAGTTGAATCTGTTGAAGCTTTCAATTGTCTAAAATGGTTATATTTTTTAAAATTTCATCTATTACATTGACGACCTCCGTGGCCTGGTGGTAAGACACTTGTCTGCCGATCCGGAGGTTGCGGGTTCGATCCCCGCTGGAACTCAGATTAAAAAAAACAGAATTCCAGTCTGGTTAACACAAAAACATTTTTGGTTGGTTGGAAGAGATTGCCACATGGCAATAAACTCGCTAGGTTAAAAAAAATCTTTTAACATCATTTTTGACTTTGATGTGGTGGCACAAATCATCCTAGTGTGAGTGGATTGCCAATTAAAAAAAACGTTTGTCCCGATTAACCGATGATCCAATTAACCGGAATCTGTTGTATTTGTTTGTCTCACGGCCGTAAAGGTCTCACGGCCGTTTATTCGAATAAAATAAATGATAAATAAAACGAAATACGCACCCAAAACAAAATAATGTGATTGTTTCTTTTAGTTAAATTAAACATTAATAAAAAAAGCAAAAAATTTAACCTTTTGAACCATATCACTCTTTTCCTTAAGTTTGGGGAATCGATGTCCCAACTTCTCCAGGATTTCGCAGGGGTAGGCCAAGTGGCCGTGCGCCGGTGTCAAATCAGTATGCCTGATGATTCCCACGGTCCCCGCTTCACTCTCGGACCTGGTTTGTATAACCGTAATATCTTGGTTTATTATTATTTTTTTAAATACCAAAATTCCAAAGCATTTGACTTAGTTTAATATGACGATATACGTGTCTGAATTGTGAAGACAGTTTTATTCCACCCGAGAGTATCCTGAATCGTACTAAAAGAATATGGCTTTATAATATGAGGTGACTATGTAAGGTAGAATACGGAATACAGTGATAAGGGATGAATGTGACCTTCAGACTGATGTGTTGAGTAAGATGAAGAGCATTCTGAAATGGTTTGGTCATGTAGAACAAATCAATGAAGAAAGACAAACAAAATACATAAATAGTCCAAATCTGAGTGTAAAGCGTGTGACAGGTCGACCAAGAAAAGTATGATGGGATGAAGTAAATATTATTTTTGAAAGAAAGAAATGTAAAAAGTTGGAGAAATAGTAGAAGTTGTATGAGAAGGTGTATGGATGTAGAAGAGACTAAGGATGTGTATCGAGAGACTAAGGATGTGTATAGAAAAATCATGCGTTCTGTCCTATTCGCGAACCCCGACAGAGATATGGCAAAAACAGTAAAAAAAGTAAATATTGGCCTGACGGCTGGATCGAATCGGAAATGTTGACCTCACATAAACAGTAAGACTTGGACTACGGGAATATTGGCCTGACGGCTGGATCGAATCGGTAATGTTAACCTCACATAAACAGTAAGATTTGGACTACGGGAATATTGGCCTGACGGATGGATCGAATCGGTAATGTTGACCTCACAATAAACAGTAAGATTTGGACTACGGGAATATTGGCCTGACGGCTGGATCGAATCGGTAATGTTGACCTCACATAAACAGTAAGATTTGGACTACGGGAATATTGGCCTGACGGATGGATCGAATCGGTAATGTTGACCTCACAATAAACAGTAAGATTTGGACTACGGGAATATTGGCCTGACGGCTGGATCGAATCGGTAATGTTGACCTCACATAAACAGTAAGATTTGGACTACGCGAATATTGGCCTGACGGATGGATCGAATCGGTAATGTTGACCTCACATAAACAGTAAGATTTGGACTACGCGAATATTGGCCTGACGGATGGATCGAATCGGTAATGTTGACCTCACAATAAACAGTAAGATTTGGACTACGGGAATATTGGCCTGACGGCTGGATCGAATCGGTAATGTTGACCTCACATAAACAGTAAGATTTGGACTACGGGAATATTGGCCTGACGGATGGATCGAATCGGTAATGTTGACCTCACAATAAATAGTAAGATTTGGACTACGGGAATATTGGCCTGACGACTGGATCGAATCGGTAATGTTGACCTCACATAAACAGTAAGATTTGGACTACGGGAATATTGGCCTGACGGATGGATCGAATCGGTAATGTTGACCTCACAATAAACAGTAAGATTTGGACTACGGGAATATTGGCCTGACGGCTGGATCGAATCGGTAATGTTGACCTCACATAAACAGTAAGATTTGGACTACGCGAATATTGGCCTGACGGATGGATCGAATCGGTAATGTTGACCTCACAATAAACAGTAAGATTTGGACTACGGGAATATTGGCCTGACGGCTGGATCGAATCGGTAATGTTGACCTCACATAAACAGTAAGATTTGGACTACGGGAATATTGGCCTGACGGATGGATCGAATCGGTAATGTTGACCTCACAATAAACAGTAAGATTTGGACTACGGGAATATTGGCCTGACGGCTGGATCGAATCGGTAATGTTGACCTCACATAAACAGTAAGATTTGGACTACGGGAATATTGGCCTGACGGATGGATCGAATCGGTAATGTTGACCTCACAATAAACAGTAAGATTTGGACTACGGGAATATTGGCCTGGCGGCTGGATCGAATCGGTAATGTTGACCTCACATAAACAGTAAGATTTGGACTACGGGAATATTGGCCTGACGGATGGATCGAATCGGTAATGTTGACCTCACAATAAATAGTAAGATTTGGACTACGGGAATATTGGCCTGACGGCTGGATCGAATCGGTAATGTTGACCTCACATAAACAGTAAGATTTGGACTACGGGAATATTGGCCTGACGGATGGATCGAATCGGTAATGTTGACCTCACAATAAATAGTAAGATCTGGACTACGGGAATATTGGCCTGACGGCTGGATCGAATCGGTAATGTTGACCTCACATAAACAGTAAGATTTGGACTACGGGAATATTGGCCTGACGGATGGATCGAATCGGTAATGTTGACCTCACAATAAATAGTAAGATTTGGACTACGGGAATATTGGCCTGACGGCTGGATCGAATCGGTAATGTTGACCTCACATAAACAGTAAGATTTGGACTACGGGAATATTGGCCTGACGGATGGATCGAATCGGTAATGTTGACCTCACAATAAATAGTAAGATTTGGACTACGGGAATATTGGCCTGACGGCTGGATCGAATCGGTAATGTTGACCTCACATAAACAGTAAGATTTGGACTACGGGAATATTGGCCTGACGGATGGATCGAATCGGTAATGTTGACCTCACATAAACAGTAAGATTTGAACTACGGGAATATTGGCCTGACGGCTGGATCGAATCGGTAATATTGACCTCACATAAAAAGAGTTCATCAACAGAATTATAATTTTGTTGTGCGATAATTCCAAAATCATATCATACATTAAATGCGGGAACATAATTGAAATGACCAGATATATAGTTAATAGGCGGGTTTTGTCGCGGACAAAGCGTGCCACGAACAGATCATAAACTTTCGCCAACTCATTGAAAAGTGGCGTAAGCTGAATGTGTCGGAAATACTATCCTTTATTGGCCATAAAAATATACAATTTTAGCGGATATTGGTGTAGGATTATGCTGACGAGCGAGCGCATATTAAGATCGAGAACGCCATTCGGAACCATTTAAAGCGATAAAAAAACGGAGTGCGACAGGGATGCATTTTATGGCCAAAACTATTTAATATATATGAAAGACATATCTTATGAAGAGCTTTAGATAGGTGAACTGTTATAACGATAGGAGTAATGAAAGTCAGCAACCTACAATTTGGTGATGATAAAACTATTAAAGCTTCTGATGAAAGAGGACTCGCTAAAGTGCATCGACGAATATATATATATGGTAGAGAGTAAGCACTTGGTTTGTATATTATGATATAAGCTCATACTATTGACCGTACTGATAGTAAAAAAATAAGACTTACGAGCTGCGCGACTTAGAACCTGTGCATAACTTTACAAATCTAAGCTCCTTGAACACTGACAATTAAATTTGTGATAGCGAGACAGAGCGCATAATCCAAATGGGCAAGGGAGCAATGAGAATGTGATTTGAAGAGATTAAGAAATATGAGTACATAAAAAAACTAGTCCAAACTTTTATGATAGAGAGACCTGGGTATTCAGGACAAATGACATACAGATGATATCATGCCTATGAGATATGTGCTGAAGGCGGCTACGGCGGAATCCATTGTAATAATAATAAATTGACAATTTATACAGCGCTGTTCAGAAAGCAGACTCTCCTCAAGGGTGCTCTAGCTTGGAAATTGAACTCCTGTTTTTTTTAACCTGGCGAGTTTATTGCCATGTGGCAATCTCTTCCAACCAACCAGAAATATGTTTTTATAGGTTCTAAGTGTTAACAAGACTGGAATCCTATTTTAAAAAATCTGGGTTCCAGCGGGGATCGAACCCGCAACCTCCGGATCGGCAGACAAGTGTCTTACCACCAGGCCACGGAGGTCATCCTTATTGACTGATTAAAAAAATAAAAGTTAAGTATAACGGCCATTAGATGGTACTTCCCCAAATCTGTTTATAAAAAAAGGGTTAAAACGCGTCTTTCTG